>WNWU01000012.1:2019177-2081803 GCA_012654045.1 Ptyas mucosa | reverse complement strand
ATTATTATTATTATTATTATTATTATTATTATTATTATTATTATTATTATTTATATTTAATGCATAGATTTTAGCCTGCAGAGTCAACATTGCTAGTGCTACTTAGGTTTAGTCTGTAATACTTATGTTTATGTAGTACTTTATATTTAGTACTTACGTTTTGAGTCCCAATACGATGCACCTGTAGGAAGTTTTTATAATGAATTCCTACCTCTTGACGAAATCTGCCCAATGCAGTGAAATAACATATCTACTATCATATCAAGCTATTAGAGGCAGAGGAAACAAACAATAAAACACATATAAAAATCCATATTTAGAGTTGGACCTTCCTGTTTTATTCTGAGAAAGTTTGATCTTGTTAGCAGTGTTCTAGTGTACTTGTAAAATATTTGTGTCATTTATTTATTTATTATATTTTTAATGTTTATATTGTATTTGTTTCCAGCAGAGACAGGATCCTATGGAAAGTGCAGAGAGCCATTAAAGAGAAAGGCAACACATTAGAGGATTTCTGTTCCATATATTTTTGTTTTGATGCATGAAATGGCTCATGGTTACAGAAGATGTTCCTTTTGAACAGCCTTAGAATAAGCTGCAGTAGTAATAAGTTTTTTTAAATGTCCTTGATCAATATGGTTGTGTATCAGCACTGACAGCAATAGCACCTATGACTTATGCTGTCTTCCTCTCTCTGTCAGTCTGTCTATAAGTTGATAAATACAAATTATCTTGCTCCGAAAACTATGTGATACATTAGGGTTGAGAAATAAATTATCTGAAAAAAGTTTTGGGTTTTTCAAATGTTTTGTTTTGCTTTTGGCTGGATAATCAGTATGTAATATTGTTAAAGTCCAAAAGCCAGCCTAAATATCAAGGATATAAACTGTGAACTGTTGATTTCTGTAGGATCTTCTGATGACAGTTCTGGACATAGAGAAACTGGAGAAGCTGGAATTTAGTGGCATAAAAGGCAAATCTCTGAGTCAGCAAGTCCTGAGTATGCATGAAGAATTCCAGGAAATGTATAAAGTATTTTCAGACCGGACGTATGACTGTCTGGATGTGGCTAATACGGTAGGTGATTTTGGACTCAGGGGAATAGAAGCTCTGTACCTTTGCTAAAGAGGACTTCGGGGATCAAACATAAAATAAAAAGTATCTGGTGTTGAAAAGCTGGCTCAATCAGAACTGGCTTTTATTCATAAAAATATTTATTTGGTTCCTTTAGGATTTTGAGAATGATGTGTGTGACTTTAAGAGCAAAATGGAAGATATTGATTGGCGGTTGGGGACTCTCTTTGGCCAAGCCTTTGACGATGCAGCTAGTGTGGAGCATGCATTCAAGGTTTGCAATTTGTTACACTGAGCTACTCAGAACATAGGAAATGTGTCCTAGTTATTTTAAAATAACGACAAATGCTCATTATATTGAGGTACTAGTTTATGGATTTTTATATTTCAATAGATGCATACTTTATTATCGGTTTAATGTTGGCTACAGCATTGAAATAATTACAATTGTATGCTTTTTGACAGCTAGTTCATTAAGGAAAATACGTGCGCAATGACAAGGATTCTTGTTTGAAAAATGATGATTATTGGGCATGTTCAGTTTCTTTCCTTTTTTCCCTGTGTGATAGCTGATAGACATTTTTGGAAGCCTCCTGGATCGACCAATGATAGCAGCAGAAGCTTATGATAAATTTAATTATCTCATCACAATGTTCGACAAAGACCTTGATGATGCTAAATTGATCTACCTGAAACGCATTGAGGAGGAGACAGACATAGGTACATGTTTAAAAAGTCTTAATACTCAGTTAACAGAAAGTATTAATATAAGTTTCATCTAAGCGGTTTCATTTTTTAAAATTGCCCTAAGGATCAATTATCTTACCTAATTGTCATTATAGATAATTTTCTTTTTTAGATTAAAGATGTAACAAACAGCTACACAAAGTGAAGATGTTGTAAAAATAACAATATACTATGTGTTATCCCAATATTGGGTTATTTAAATGGGCTTCATTTAATGTTCATTCCCAGTTGTATTTTGTTTTAGGAGTAAGGGCTCTGGTTGTTGTTTTTAAATTGTAGATTGCTAGAGAAGTATAGAGTTGAATATCAGTGTGATCAATTGGAATTCACTTTTGGTGGGAAAAAGACCTTTTCGGGTTTTATATTATCAGGGTTTTTTAATGACTTCCATTGACAATTAACGATTTTTGGAAAACTGATCCTTGCAATGAGTTGGATGGTGTCAAGGAATGTGTCTGTGTCACCAGTTTAACCAGGGACAGTATTTTCCCTGACTGAGATTTTTGTTGGAAGTTAGGATTCTTTTTGGTATTTTAGCAACCTACATTATTAATATTAAGCCACTAAGAATGTTGGTGTGTTTTGAGTTTCAGACTGAATTTCGTTTCTCAGGGTATTCACCAGTGCATAAGAATATGCCTTTGGTGGCTGGAGGGGTTCGGTGGGCTCAGGAACTGAAGCACAGGATCAAAATCCCATTTAGTAATTTCAGACACCTCAGTTATTGGTGAGTATCTTTTCTTCAAAGAAAAATATTTATTTTATCTGTATTAGTGTTCTGCATGAATGTGAAAAAACATATGACAGAAAAAAACATATGACATTACCGGTTATTACAACATAAGTTTGAAAAAGGGCTTTTGACTTTAGTCTTAGACTTTTTATTCTTTCCAACTTGATGGAACCTTGGAAAATGATTATCTAAACAATTTGAGACTTGGTCCATCTGTCTATATTTCAGTAGGCTAACCCCCCCCACACTCCCAAACAAAACAGAACAGGAACAATGTTGGTATGACTAGAAGAGCCAACGACAGCAAACATTATTACAAATGTGCTGGAGTCTCCTATGGTTATGTGACCCAGAATGAAATGGCTGGAAAGAATTCTCCCTTGTTCTAATTTGATTTATGTAATCCTAGTGAGACCTCACAGGATTTTGTCAGGCATTTGTGGCTGGTGGATTGTTGAGAAAATCAAATAGCTGATGAAGGTCCCACCTCTATATTAGAGTGTTGAACATTTTTCTGTCTATTTTTGTCATATCTTTTGAAAAAAGATACAAGAAAAAAAATTATATACAAGTTTGAATTGTAATTATATATAGATTTGAATCTTAATGATAAAATTCAACATTGTTCAATGATAACTATTACATATATACATATACATATCACTATTATATAATCGGGAGTCAATTTTTATGAAATGGATAGATACATGGATAGAGTTATTTCAGATTGGTTCATATTCTTTACTACCAGAAAGGAAAGATAGGACAACTGAAGACTATTATGTAGATCTCTGAAGGCTAAAGTACTGTGAAGTAATCATTACTATGGTTGGACATATGAGAACAGTTTGAAAAAGAAACAATTCTATGGAAGAGTAAAGAGCATAAAGAGCATATGTAACTCAGCTCTCGGGCAGAAAAATACTTCATAGGAAAAGTGTGTGTGTTTGAGTGTGTCTGTGTGTTTGTGCATGTATATTAGTGTACATATATAGTGTGTATATATAAAAGGCGGTGGCTCAGTGGCTAAGATGCTGAGCTTGTTGATTAAAAAGGTCGGCAGTTTGGCGGTTTGAATCCCTAGCACCGCATAACAGGGTGAGCTCCTACTACTTGCCCCAGCTTCTGCCAACCTATCAGTTCGAAAGCACATAAAAATGCAAGTAGAAAAATAGGGATCACTTCTGTGGGTCGGTAACAGTACTCCGTGCACCTTCGGCGTTTAGTCATGCCGCCATATGACCATGGAATCGTCATCAGACAGCGCTGGCTCCTCGGTTTAGAAACAGAGATGAGCACCGCCTCCTAGAGTCGGGAATGACTAGCACATATGTGCGAGGGGAACCTTTACCTTTACCTATACCCAATGTATCACATCTACATGTAAACATTATCTACAAAGCAGGGGTGAAATCTACTTACCTTCCCTACCGGTTCGGAAGTGCACCCTTGGACCCTCTGCACATGCTCAAAGCCTTCTGCGCAGGCACAGAGGGTCAAAAACAGGTTACTTCCTGATTAAAAATAGGAAGCAATGACATCCAAGTAGGTGGGCGGAGCCTCGTGCTGCCACCGCTACTGGTTCTCCGAACCACATGCTGCCAATGCTACCGATTCGGCTGAACTGGCCCGAACTGGTAGCATTTCACCCCTGCTACAAAGTTATTTAAAATATTGACCAGCACATAATTTCAGTCAAATTATCAAGTCATAATGTTTGATGCATTTTATTTATAGTTCCTTGGATTCTATAGAAGGCAAAAAAATGGTGCAAAAGTATGAAGATTTGATCCAGTTATTAGAAAGGTAAATGTGTTTCATTAGAGCATATTGTAAGAATAAATTTGCCTTTGCTAAATTATTTTTTATTAGTTTGGTGCAATATGTAGCTAATAGGAGTTTGGGGGTTAATTTTATCCAAATTTTTTTTTAGTTGCTTACTTAACTAAATTCAGTGTTTTAGAAATGTTCTGTATACAATGTGATATCAACATGGTAATGGGGTCCTTTGGGAAGAATAATAAAAGCACTGATGTTGCTGCCTAGTTTGGGTAATGAAACGTTTGCAAGAAAACACCCTCAGAGATCACAAAGGACCCCTCATTTCAACCCTGAGCCACAAATATTCTCCTTTATTAATAAATAGCAATAGCAATAGCAATGAGCAATGAGCCATGGTGGCGCAGTGGTTAGAATGCAGTATTGCAGGCTACTTCTGTTGATTGCTGGCTGCCAGCAGTTTGGCAGTTTGATTCTCGTAGGATCAATGTTGACTCAGCATTCCATCCTTCCGAGGCTGGTAAATGAAAACCCAGACTGTTGGGGGCAGTATGCTGACACTGTAAACCACTTAGAGAGGGCTGTAAAGCACTGTGAAGCGGTATATAAGTCTAAGTGCTA
Source organism: Ptyas mucosa (assembly GCA_012654045.1). Classification (NCBI taxonomy): domain Eukaryota; kingdom Metazoa; phylum Chordata; class Lepidosauria; order Squamata; family Colubridae; genus Ptyas; species Ptyas mucosa. The sequence continues at coordinate 2,076,849 of WNWU01000012.1, read as the reverse complement.
TCGCTATGTAGACTAGAATAGAGCTGGAAGGGACCTTGGAAGTCTTCTAGTCCATCCGCTGCTCAAGCAGGAAACCCTATACCATTTCAGACAAGTGGCCATCCAGTCTTTTCTTAAAAACCTGCAGTGATGAAGCACCCACAACTTCTGAAGGCAAGCTGTTCCACTGGTTAATTATCCTCACTGTTAGGAAGTCTCTCCTTAATTCCAGGTTGCATCTCTCTTTTCCATCCATTGTTTCTTGTCTTGCCCTCTGGTGCTTTTGATGATAAATTGTCCCACTCCTCTTTGTGGCAGCCCCTCAAATACTAGAATACTGCTGTCATGTCACTTCAACTGCTCCTTTTCTCTAAACTAGTCAAACCCAATTCTTGAAACCGTTCTTCATATGTTTTAGTCTCTAGGCCTTTAATCATCTTAATCGCTTTACTCTGCACTTTTTCCAAAGTTTCAACATTTTTTTGTTGTGTGTTGACCAAAACTGGATACAGTTTTCCAAGTGTGGCCTTACTAAGGCTTTATAAAGTGGTACTAATACTCCATGTGGTTTTGATTCTATGCCTATACAACCAAGGATTGTATTAGCTTTTTTGGTGGCTGCTGCACACTGCTGGCTCATGTTTAAGTGATCGTTCACTAGGACTCCAAAGTGCCTCTCAGAGTTACTGTTTTTGAGCCAGGTTTCTTGTGATTCAGTTTGCAAATTCGATCGTGTTTATATGGTGTAAGTGAAAAATAGCTGAAAGTTGATTAAACAGCAACCTTGGAATTTTCTAAGAGTGGTGGTTATGTGGAGAAATTGCTTTGTAGGAAGGAGCCAAGTAGTTTTCTATAAAATAGGGACAGAAGGACAAGAACTTCCACCTATGATTTTTCACTTCAGCTTTGCTTGCAACATAACCAGGAAATCTCTTCCATTAACACTGTTGACAGTGTATAAACAGTGTTGATATGATTGCTTGGTCTTCTGGCAGATATCAAGAAAAGCTGTATGAAGAATGGTTCCAGACTGTCTCTGTGAAAGCTCAGTATAATCTCACTCAACCACTTATCCAACGAGATCCAGAGAGTAAACTGATTACTGTCAATTTTGACCCTCAGGTAAGATGAAAGAATATTGATCTTCCGGAAGACTTCTCCCTCTTCTTTTTCACAGAAGCAGGTGAAGTTTTGCAAAGTGAGGAGTGTTCTAATGCTTGGAGCCAAGAATGGCTCAATCTCTGCTATTGCTCAAGGAGATAGAGAATTACATGGCTAAAAAAAAATATCCGATAGAATAGCAGCATCTTGAGACCTGATGATTTGCACCGTGCCATTCAGTGGAGCTTGAATGTACTGTAGTTCACATATCCCAAATTAAACATTTTATCCAACAAAAAAATATGCTGAATGAAAACAAAAGCCTAGTATAATTTTCTGATCACAGATCAGTCATATGCATGTAAGAATCTCCAAGCAGAAAGAGAAAGAAGACAACTTCGTTTAAACCCATCGATTATGCCCAGTTGATATTCAGAAGCATATTGTTTTTTCAGTGGAGTTTCTGTTAACCATCATAGGATTAATGATAAACCTTTATGAATTTAACTATAAAAGCAATGCTCTCCCTATTTCCTAGTAATTTACATAAACATTTGTGAGATTAAAACTGGAATTGCTGTATGTAGAAACACTTGTGGTTGAATTTTAGAAATATTCCATAATGGTGGCATGACAATCCTAAATAATATTTTTGAGTTGAGAAGGAAACTTTCTCCCTATTCCTATTTGGGTATTCAGGAAGTTCTATAATTGAATCTCTAAATAGATATACAGAGAGAGAAGAGAAGAAATACAACGTTTTTTATAGGAAAAAAAAGGATACCTGTGAAAAGGTTTCAAAAGTTTGATTTTACTTTGTGATTTTCTAGCTGGTGTCCGTTCTAAGAGAAGTGAGCTACCTTGGAGAAGATCAGATTGGGAAGATCCCAGAAACAGCAGCAGAATTATATTCTTCTAGGGAATCCTTCAGGCAATTAGTGGCCAACTTGGATTTAATGGTTACTTGGTACAACAAATCATTGTGCACTGTCCTGGAGGTAGAATATCCACTCATAGAGAGTCAGCTGCATGATATTGATATTCAGCTGAAAGAAGCAGAAGAAACATTAAATTGGAAAACAAAAGGTAAGCTTTGCTTGTAGAGTCGCATGTGGTAGGAATAAAGCGAGTTCTGATCTTTCAACCAAGCTGGATCTTCTTCAGAACGCTCTCCTTGCTCACCTTTTCTCCTCTGCAGATGAATGTGGACGTTACCAAATTGGGTGAAAAAAATACCCGTGTTCTTTCTTTTTCCTGGTGTCCTCTGTACACTGCAGTCATCTGGTGTCTATCGTGCAGGGGTGTCAAACTCCATTTTATTGAGGGCCTCATCAGTGTTGGGTTTGACTTTGGGGGTGTGTGTGGGCATGGCCAGGGTGAGCGTGGCCAGGGTGGGCGTCACCACCTTGACATCACTTGTGTCGGGGGCTCCTGTGGTGGTCTGGGTGGGGCTGGAGGTATCCTTCTGCAGCCCTCTGCCAGCGAAAATGGAGCTCAGGAGCACTGCACGCAGTTCCCCCGGCTCAATTTTTGGCCGCAATGGCCTCCGTTTTTACTGGGAAAAGGCTCCAGGAGGCCATCGCAGGCCAAAAACGGAGCCTGGGGGAGCCACGTGTGGCCCTCCCAAGCTCCATTTTCTCTGGCAGAAGAACCGCAGGCCAGTCCTTCGCTGTTTCCAGGGTGGTCCTGCGGACCAGATCTAACCACCCAGTGGGCCAAATCCGTCCCACAGACCTTGAGTTTGACACTCCTGTTATAGTGCTATGTCCATTTCAACTCAGTATAAAGGTTAACTTAGCTTGAATATTGGGGTGTTTATTTTCACTTTTAATAGTCAGGGAACATGACTCTTTGGCATTTGAAAAGAACCCAAGAGCGTAGAAAGAGAAGAAATAATGAAGAAATATTTGGAGAATGGGAAGTCATGCTGATGCTGATTCATTTCTGAGTGGCTAGAATGGAATAAATGGGTGAGATTCTCTTCCAAAAATTAAAAAAATAGTAATGGTAGTTGACATTAAATGTTGAAGGTTGCGTAATAATGAGAGTTGTGTTTTTGGCCTTCTGTATTAGATTATTTTTGCTTTGGCAAAATTACACTGTAGTCATGCAAAGGCTATATTTATGTAGAGGAAAACAGCTCATGTTCAGTAGCATTTTCTTGCAATTCATTTGTTTCTGAAGGGAACGCCATCTGGCCTTTCAGTAAGAGCACAGCAAGAAATGATTCCCCCCCTCAGTTTTATAGATTGTATGACTTGTCATTGTTAGCTTCTTAAAATGTTTTCCATTGTTGCTTTTATTGGCAGGGCTTTGGGATCGCATTTCACACATGGTTAACAGTGTTCGAAATCTTGAGCAAAAGATCCAGAAAACCAAAGAAAACATCGAGGAAATTCAGAATATTATGAAATCTTGGGTCTTTCCAGTTTTTGAAAGAAAAGATGGGAAAAAAGAATCTCTGCTATACTTGGATAATCAGCATGAGCGACTGAACAAACACTATCAGCTCATTACAGATTCAGGCCGTAAGATTCATTTTCTGATTAAGGTATGGTAATGCATATATGGACATAACTAATCTGTTAGAAAGAGTCATCTGCAAGTATTTTGTTCCCATGACTAAAAGTATTAGTTATACACATGAAATGTCTCATCCATGCTCTCACTTTAATATGTATTTATATTAACAGTTCAGAAGCTGATAGCTACTTCCATCATATATACCTGTTTGCATTTAGAGCAGGTTGGAATATAAACCACACCTACAAATCAAGATGCCTCTGATTAAATAGAAAGATTCTGAAATTGTATCTGGTATAGATGTTTCATTATTCTGTGTAGATTGATTTTATTGCATGTATTCAAAACAAAACAAAATATATAAAATACTGAAGTACAAAAAAACTACTAAAAATATAAACTTAGAAGAGACAACAAAAACTCATACTACTCAGAATGAAGAGGGGGGAAAAAGCTGGTAAATACTTTTTGTATTTTCCTTCTTTTTTGTATATAACCTATTTTTGATGAATTAGTCTCATCTTAAGACCATGAAAAACTTATTTAATATTCTTTAAAACCTAAGACTGACTTTGGGAAAAGATCAATTAAAAACATTAAGGTAGGTTTTAGGCAATGTTATTCTTTCTACCCTCCTCAAAAATCTTCAAGGTATTATTACTAATAATCAGATATAAAACATGACTCCCTTTTTGAGCCAAACATTAAAAAACCATTTTTCTCCACTATTATTAAACATGAATTATTCCAGAAAATCAACTCAAATAGAACTTTTATTATCATCAAAGACCAGCATAATCCAGAGAATCCATTGATTATGAGAAAAAGGGTCAAACTTAAAATCCTCTTCTCAGAAACATCCAAATATGTTTTGCTGCCTTTAATGTTTGGAAGATAATGACATTCTAAATAAAATTGAACCATGTTTTCAAAGGATAGTCAGTAGAAGCTCTGGAAAGATGGTGCTGGCATGATGGCAAAAGATTCATAGGAAGAAGGTCTGAGATCCACTTAACATCTTCAGATAAAAGATTAGGTAGCAAGTGATGAGAGAATGTACTGAAATACTTGAGTATTGGTATTAGGCATAGTTAGTGATGATCTGGACTAATAGTTCCTATTCTTTCCTTTATGTAAACTGAGCATCATCCTCAAACACTTTTCAGGCCACTAAACGTGGCACTTGCACACTCCATAGGACATATGATATCTACAGTCACACCGGAATGTATGATTCCCTCAAGCAGTATCTAGATTAAAAGAAATATATTGAAAAAGTAAAAGGGAATACCAGGTAGTGCTATTTCTACCTTTCCAGTTAGTGCTGAAACAAGTTCAAAGCACATGTCTTTTGATTATGATTTCTTTATATTTAGGAAAATTTAAGACTCTTTGAAGCAGATCCATCTTCTGATGTATGGAAAGCTTATTTGGAGCATATAGATGAGATCATTCTGGATGGATTCTTTAATGTCATTGAATGTTCGCTTAAATACCTTTTGGAAAATACAGGTGAACTTGTCCTTCTGGACCAGACCCCTTTCTCATTTATTTTGGGGGTGGTTATTTCATTATTGTTGTTTCTATCATGAACATAAGAGAGGCGGAGAGAATATTGGAACTTCATGTTCTAATCCAGATGCCGTGGGCAGAATTAGGATTACAAGAGATCTGGGCTGTGAAAACAAGATTTATCCCCTTTGTAGCTGGATTTATTTCGCTGTGATCAGAAATAAGGGTTTAAAGTCAAAGGTATGATTTTTTTCCATAAAATTATGCTGATGTCTATGTCTATTCATTTAATGCAGCGTAGAGGACATAGAGAAATGGCCTTGAAGAATAGGAGCAAAAGCTGCTACCAAAGCAATGGTCAGTTAAGTGGGTCTTCAGCCTGGGCCAAGAAACTAGCTTGAAAAGCATCTCAGAGAAGCCTCATCCTCGTTTCCATGAAAGTAAAGTGAAAGAGGAGGAACATTCAGACTTCTGTTACTATAGCTGTTACAATAAAAGTAGTCCTGACTTAACACAGCCTTGTGGACCATAAACTGGTTGCCCTTGTATTGCTGACATGCTACTTGCTTCATCTGTGTTAGGCTGCAGTTCCTAGACTTTAAAGCCAGCATGGCCTTTGATTGTACTGGCTGAGAACTCTAAAAATAGTAATCTGAAGTAAGATATCTGAAGCTTGCCAAACTGTGGAAAGTGATAGTAGTGTTTCCCTGTAGAGGTGGGAAGGAACTGTTAGCAGACCAATTACATCTGCCTTCTTATCCTGCAGATTCCAAGGCAGGCCACGCTCCACTTTTCAAAGTGCAGCTGGAGTTATCTGTCCCTGAGATGATATTTCGTCCTTCTTTGGATGCTGGTGCCAGCGATGGCTTCTATGATATCATTGAAGGGCTTGTCAATAAGATCTACCGGGTCTCTTCCCTGGTATCAAGGCTTGCAGATCACTGCACATTTCCTCATTATCAGGTTTGATCCTTGGTGGCCATAATCCCATATAACATGTGAATTCATGCCTCCACTCTTCTGTCTACTTCAGGGTTGTATTTCTGTCTCCTGACAGGCTGACATGGAGGAGATGTCTGACCTTGCTGACATGCGCCAAAGCTTAATGGGGCGTGTCCAGAAGATGATCTCAGCCTGTTGTGAATATCGCAATTCCTTTGACCACTACTCCTATCTCTATGTGGATGACAGAAAGGAATTTTTACGTCAGTTCCTCTTATATGGCCACGTTCTCACTGCAGAGGAGATAGAAGTCCATGCGGAGGAAGGAGTCCCAGAGACCCCTCCAACACTTCAGCAGTTCAGAGAGCAAATAGACTCTTATGAAAGGGTCTATGAAGAAGTGAGTCACCTGGAACCAGTCTGCATACTTGACAGCTGGATGAAAGTGGATGCCCGTTCCTTCAAAGCATCTCTTCTGGGTGTAATTAAAAAATGGAGTTTCATGTTCAAGCAGCATCTCATTGATCACGTGACCCATAGGTACTACTACTTTTCTTGCTCCTCTTGGGTCTCTTGGGTTAAGTGGCAAATGTGGTTAAAAAAGGAATGGATAAACATCTAGATCCAAAGCTTCTTTTTTGTGGCACTTCAGTGTACATCAACACAATTTTTAAATTGTGGTTTCCCTCTTTTTTTCAGTCAGGAGACAAGTAGATCCAATAGATGTAAATTGTACAAAAGAATGGTGGCGTTTTTGAAAAAGTCCAAGAATTCCCTCAATATCTTGTACTTTGGCCCATTTTCTCTCATTGTAACACCAGCTGCTTGTTCATGTGTGTGTTACAAAACTTGGCCCAGGAGAGATCAGTTTGATGTTCTGTGAATCACAGTGTTTTTCTTCTTTAGGATTCTGTTGAATGTCATATTTCCTGAACTTGATTTAAAATTACCATAGGTGTGATGTTCTCAGTCAGACTTCTTTAACTCATGGCTGATTTATTTGCATGTCTGTTTTTAAAAATGTCCTTGAATTCCTTCAAACCAGCTCTTCTATTCCCACATGGAATGATCTGGGCTTATTTGTTTGACGTTGAGTCAGTTTCAGAGACCTTACTTCAGTGATCTTTTAAATGAGCATTGTACATATAGCAAATGCCTATTTGCTGAAGTGATTTCTACTTGGGGAGAATTAAAATTAAGGTATGATTGGAAAAATTAGTACAATTAATACCCACACTAACAAATAATGAGAAGAATTAGTTCAGGCAATTACAATTACTACAATTCCAAAGATATATACATGAGAAAAAAGAAACTACGGGGGAAACAATTATACATTTTCCAAAGAGGGAAAACTGTTTAATTAGCATGACCAATGCCTAATACATGGACAGCATGCTGATTCTAAATATTCTAAATATTAAAAGGTTTTAATTTTAACAAAAATAAAGAAGGGAATATAACATGTACTAATTATGGGCTGGAAGATTTTATTAAGGAAACATCAGAGACTGGATGATTGTGCAGACTATGGAATGTTTTATTAGTGGTAAAATTGAAAAGTTAAATAGAAAAGTAGAGCAGTATCAGTTGATCATTACGTTTCTCAAGGAAGACAGTATAAAAGAATTTATTCCCAAATTTCTGTAAACAGAGGACAGGAACAGTAGACTGGAACTGATGCATACAAACTACCTTTAGATCAAGATAGGGAAGTTCCAATCTTTGGGATTGATTAGCCATTGTTTGTCACAGCTTTGCAGGCTCTTCACCTCCAGAATCACAGTAATTACTAAGTGCTACTATGCACTTAACAGAATCTCATATTTTCTAAACTATGCCAGCTGGAGCACTTCCTAAAGTTAGGTCTGATTATGGAAATTGTACTCTTACTCTGTAATCTAATGATCTGGGGAGCATTAGCTTGATGGATTCTTTACTAGTTTTTTCCTTTTTTCCCTTTCTTGTAATTGCCTCATCCTATGCATAATTTCATGATCTGAAGGGATAAGCAATGTTGCGATTAAATGTCTTCAATGCTGGTTTAAAGTCCCTTCTATTTTTGTGTACTCCCATGGTTATGCTTTAAATGTCATGACTAATTGTTCCAGCAAAACAATAATCAAATGACAATGACTGAATCCTTGTTGAAAAGATTACAGTACAGCTATCTCTGTGAGGTCTTGTGGGATATAGCTGGAAATATCATGCCGTAATTGTAGTTTATTCTTGGAGAAAGTGAGGGACACTAATTATATTTCCAAATTATGAGCATAGAATCATCAGAAAAATAAAATATGAAATGAAAATGCCTGATTATTCCCAAGAGAAGATCATGTCATAGTTTTTCAAGTAATGAGTTCTGTAGACTTAGTGGCATTTTGTCCTACTTATATTAACATTGAATCATACATCAACATGTTTTGGATTTCAGCTTTCTTCAAGAGTGGAGAAGAATGAGCCCAAGGAATATTGCAAGCAATTATCCATTTCTTTTAGGGGAAAAAAATTAAACATATCAAATATGTTTTCTAAAAATGGGATCTTTTTTCCTGAGTAGAAGGGATTCATTTTGTCAAATCAATTATTTACACTGTTTCTTCAGTGCAAAAAAAGGAAGAAGATCAAGCTGCTATTCTTTCTTTAGAATGGGAAAAGAGCCATGTAGTCCTTTTTTGTCCATGTGCTTTAAAGAGAGAACTATTTGCTGCTGTAGCTTTCCAGCAGTGGGCATTTCATGATGTATTACCTTTGAATTGGAGGCTGCGACTCAGTGGTGGGTTCGGGTGAACTGGTAGCAGCAGCAGTGGGAGGCTCCGCCCACCCACTTGGATGTCATCAAATATGCTCTGCGTATGCACAAAAGTGGCGCACGCACAAGCGAAGCCATGATGATGCAAGTTTGACACCCCTGCTCTAGAACTTTAAACCATATACAAGCAGGTAACAAGAGAGTAATTTGGACTTCTCCCAGTCCCTTGGGCAGGTAATCCTGGGCAAATGTTGCAACAAGCAATGGCTACTAAAATATACCTTATTTACCTACCCTTGTTGAAAGCAATCTGGAATCCAATAATTCGACACTTCTTTCAATTACTCTAAGACCAAGGACTGCACCCATTTCTTTCTCCATATTTTCCTTATGGTTGTGATGAAAAACAGAAAAGGTTTCAATTTTAAAAAAGAGAAAAGATGCTGTGGGCAACCTGCCTTCCCTATTTGTCCTAGCCCTTATTAGCCAACTGGGCTTTGGAAATTGACAGCTCATTTGTCATGCACGGTCTCTCTCCCCACCCCCCATCACTCCAGGATTTAAGATTGCATTGCTGCCCTTTTCTTCTGCTCAGGTGATTTGCTGAGTCGGAGCCCTTATAATTTGGCAGCCAGGTTGCATCTTCTTCTTCTTCTTTTTTTTTTTTGCTAAGGTAAACATTTTCTCCAGTTATTTGCTTGAAGGATGATAGATTTTGTTATCACATTTATTGTTCTCGACATATTGTTTTTTTCTGTGATTGTTTCCTCTGCTCTGCCTTTAGTTTGTCTGACCTTGAGGAGTTTGCAAAGAATGCTGAGAAAGGTTTGAACAAAAAGTTGGAGAAAGGAGATTATGAAGGTTTGGTGGAAGTTATGGGTCAACTGATGGCTGTTAAAGATAGACAATCCAACACCGATGAGATGTTTGAGCCCTTGAAACAAACTATTGAATTATTGAAGAATTATGAGCAAGAATTGCCTGGGGATGTCCATAGGCAACTGGAGGTGGGTGAAACCCTAGATGCAAATAAGTGAATATAGTAAAAACTCACTGACTGTTTTAAGGGCACTATTCTCTTCTAGAGAAGGGTCATGGAGTCCTTGACCCTAAAAGCAGTAATGGAGCTAAGAAGGTATAATTAGTGTCAGGATGAGAGATGTCAGTGTACACTGTAAATCACTCTGAGTTTTCTAAAGAAAGAGTGGAGTAGACATCTTAATCTGTATGATATGCAGTGGTGAAATCCAATTTTTTTTACTACCGGTTCTGTGGGTGTGGCTTAGTGGGTGTGGTGTGGCTTGATGGGTGTGGCTTGGTGGGTGTGGCAGGGGAGGGATACTGCAAAATCCCCATTCCCTCCCCACTCCTGGGGGAAGGATGTTGCAAAATCTACATTTCCACCCAACTCTGGGGCCAGCCAGAGGTGGTATTTGCCGGTTCTCCGAACTGTTTAAAATTTCCACTACTGGTTCTCTAGAACCTGTCAGAACCTGCTGGATTTCACCCCTGGTGATATGCATATATTTGCATAACTCATAATGATAAAATAGCCTATCCCAAACAAGTCCTCCCAAACTGAGTTAGGACTGGTGCTTTAAATTCTTAGCAAACATTGTCAATGGATGCTGCAGTCCTAATATATCTGCATTACATATAATTTCTATTGAATTGAGAGAAAAAAATCTAGAAATGGGCTACGCATCCAGATTTTCAGCCCCTTAACTGCTTTTCTTCTGCTGAAAGGGCAGCTTGAAGTTAATTTTTGTTGACATAATTATTTAAAAACATGCCACATTTGTTCTATTTAAAGACCTCTTCTTTGCTTATTACTAATCTAATAACATGCATTAAGATCATGATAAAGAAATATGAATTGTAGGATAAAGAGGAAGACCGGGGGGGGGGTACTAAAGACCATGAAAAATTATTCCCTGCTTCTTAATGGGATGCAAGATGTAGATTTCCCCTAATTAAAAAAAGCAAGGGAAACAATATTTATTGAGGAAAACATATAACTAGCAAAGTACCTAAGCAGCATGGTTCCTCTGTTAGAAACAAAATATCTTATTCATTTTTTTAGCGACCAGCATAATTTTATTTATTTATTTATTTTTTGCTTCCAGGAACTGCCAGAAAAATGGAACAACGTGAAGAAGTTGGCCATAAATATGAAACAGCAGGTGGCTCCCTTGCAGGCAAATGAAGTGGCCATACTTCGCAGGAAGTGTGCTCTGTTTGATGTGGAACAGAATAAATTCAGAGAAAGATTTCACCAAGAGGCGCCTTTCAGGTGAGGGCAAATCACTGCTGTGAGCAATGGAAGTCTTGTGGGTTTACCGAAGGTAGCATATATTTATCTGGCGATAAGATAAAGAGATTGAATCATCTGTATAATGGGGAGGCTCATTTATCTTGCTTATTCTTTGCACTGGAATCAGTATCCTGTTATTGCAGTTCTTGTGTTCTCAATGCCAAATAGCGAGAGAAGGTTAAAACAGTTACTTTTTAAAAGCATCTTTCCATATCTATCATTGAAAGATAGGTATGTGGCGTCTTTTTGCTCCTGGCATGGGTATTGCAGATATCTTACCTTTTATTTGCCATTACGCTATGCTTGCAGTTCTGATGCATTGGTCTTGGCCTTTTCCTTGCTTGGTGTGAAATACTTAAACGATGTTGTCACCTCAGTTTGACCCAACTCTCTCCTGAAATTTCCTGGTCAGATAATTGCTAAAAAGCTACTCCTCTGGCCTTTGTCCTCTGGGTTTTGCTGCACAGTTAATCTTACTTCAGGATGCAGAATTCTGAAAGAGATTCCAGCCTGTAATTTTTATAGACAGCTTTCTGGGATTGAAATTTAATATGTTTTGGTGCCTGTTGTCTTTTATTAGTACCCCTCCCCCTGGTGCAAAGTTTATGGTTCCAAAATTGTTTTGAACCAACATTCAGGAAAGATAGGAGCAGGTGCAACAAGCCAGAAGAAAGTGTGAGGTGGAAGGCAAATGACACTTGTTTATATTTCTTCCCTATGCAGTTGGATGTATTCTTTAATTTCTTTAATTTATTCTTTAATTTCCACTTGTTCCAATTTTACACACTAGTCATTAACGTTTAGCATTTAATTGCATTTGTAAGAGAAAAAAGTACACAAAACTGAGTTAAAACTTGCTTCCTAGATTTGATGCAACAAACCCTTATGAAATGCTAGATGCATCCCATGCAGAGCTACAGCAAATGGAACATACCATGACCTCAATTTATAAATCAGGAGATTTATTTGAAGTCAACGTTCCGGACTACAAGCAGCTCAAGCAGTGCCGAAAGGAAATGTGCATTCTTAAAGAACTCTGGGATATGATCTCCATGGTGCTTTCTAGCATGAATGAATGGGAAGCTACCAAATGGATTGATATTAATGTTGAAAATATGGAACTGGAATGCAAAAAGTTTGCCAAAAGCATCCGGAACTTGGATAAAGAAATGAGAGCTTGGGATGCTTTCTCAGGGTTGGACAACAAGGTGAAAAACATCCTGACCTCCTTGAGGGCAGTGTCAGAACTGCAAAATCCTGCCATCCGGGAGAGGCATTGGAATCAATTGATGCAAGCTACAGGTGTGTACTTCACAATGGATGCAGACACCATCTTGGCAGACCTGCTCAAACTCAACTTGCATAATTTCGAAGATGAAGTTCGGAGCATCGTTGACAAAGCCATGAAAGAAATGAGCATGGAGAAAGTTGTGAAAGAACTGAAAACAACCTGGGCTAGCATGGAGTTTCAGTATGAACCTCATCCGCGCACAACTGTCCCGTTGTTGAAATCTGATGAAGAGCTCATTGAGACACTTGAAGACAACCAGGTGCAGTTGCAAAACTTAATGACATCCAAATACATTGCTTTTTTCTTAGAGGAAGTGTCTTCCTGGCAGAGGAAGCTGTCTACGGCAGACTCGGTCATTTCCATCTGGTTTGAAGTTCAACGGAGCTGGTCTCACCTAGAAAGCATATTCATTGGGTCAGAAGATATCCGGGCGCAACTTCCTGAGGTAAAAATCATCATTCCCTTTATATGGGAAATACCACATAAATGTCAGAGAACAATTATTAGAAATCTTGGAATTGTAGTGCTAATAAATCTGTGCAGCTCCAAACTGAGGAAAGCAATTCAATTCCCAGGATTACAATTCTTTAGGGGAAACCGTGACAGTGAAAGCAATGTGAGTGATTTTAAATATTTAATGTAGACAGCTCTGCTGGATAAGGTGGCATAAGTAAAGGATGCAAATATACCGTGATAAAAAGTTGTTTGAGCGCTTGCAAAGGATAAAATGGCTGATGCACAGACTTTGCTAAATAAATGGTTATTGCTTATCTTGTAATTTCCAGACTAGAATTTATGGTGTTTTCTGTAGCTATAAGTCTGAGGTGGCTGGGTTATGTTTGGAGAGGAATTCCTCATCTTGATTTGCATCCTGTTGCATATTTGGAATAAGGCACTGCTCAAAAGATTTGAATGTGTAATAATAAAAAATACCTTTGAGAGACAGGTGCAAGAAATCGGTAAGACTCATGTCTCCTCATTTATAGGATTCCAAACGTTTTGAGGGAATTGATGTTGACTTTAAAGAACTGGCTTATGATGCTGAGAAAACCCCAAATGTAATAGAGGCAACTAAGAAGCCACAGCTATATGAGCAACTAGAAAATATTCAAAACAGGTGCGTTAAGATACACATACCTGAATTGTGTGCTTCCTATTAGTAGGTAGGTAAGAATGGCCGTACTTACAGTTTCCTTTTCTGGGATGAATGATTAAATCTGGTTTAAGATAACTTTTCAGTCAGCTGAACTGTTCTTTTTATAATATGCAGAGTTAATTATGTTCTTCCATTGCAAACAGGGGTGGATGCCCTGTGTCTGTGGGCTCTGGAATGCCCCGAATGAGTAGGCCAGAGCCTCTCCTAAGATTACAACATTTTGTAAAGGGCAATATTTGTTTGTCTATTAGATTTAAAATCCCACCTTTTTCTGTAGGACCTCAAGGCAGTGATCCCTCCACCTATTTTCCCCACAACAATCCTGTGTGGGAGATTGGGCTAAGGGAGAGTGACAGGCCCAGTGTCACTTAGTCAGTATCTGTGACTGGGGATGGATTGGAACCTGGGTCTCCCAGGTCTCAGTCCAACATCATTATTATCTCTGCTTTATTATTATTCTCTGAACACAAAGAATAATCCCTTTTAATTATTTTTTTAAAAAAATTATTATTAATATGCCGCCCTTCTACAGAGACTCAGGGCGCTTACAATGCGTTAAGCAATAGCCTTCATACCTTTGTATATTTATACAAAGTCAGCTTATTGCCCCCACAAACCGGGTCCTCATTTTACCCATCTTAGAAAGGATGGAAGGCTGAGTCAACCTTGAACCTGGTGAGATTCGAACTTACAGTAATTGCAGGCAGCTGGATGTTAAATGCTGCCTTGTAGGAGGCATTAGCCTCCTACGCCACTCAGGCTCCTTAAGGCACAATAAGTTTTTAAGTTGAAAATTAATTTTCAACTTAAGGCACAATAGATAGTCCTCACAATTATGACCATAATGGAGCCTGCCCATCATGTAACTCATGCTGGTCATAAAAAGGGTTGGTCTTGTGACAAAGCTGAGTTTATAACAATTTTAATGTTGGTTGTTAAGCAAATCATGGCTGTTAAGCCAAACAATGTTGCGCTATAGGTACAGTTTTGTTAAAACCCCCCTTTTTTTTCTTAAAAATGCCCCTTTTTGGCAAAACAAGCTTAAAATGTGGTCATGTTGCTGCACTTCGGTTGCTCAGCAAATGGCCAACATTTATGGCCATTTGCAGCATCATATGATCTTGATGGGGGGGGGGTGCTCTGTCTTCAAATTCGTAAGTATCCTCCAGGTAGGTTTGTCAGAACCTCAAATGATTGCTAAATGACCAATTGTAAGTCAAGGAGCACCTGTAGTTCTTGTCTTGGCTTCCTTTTGCTTTGACTTTTGCACGTACTTCTCCCAATGCAGACAAACCATTCAAAAGTAGTTCTTGATTTGGAAAAAATAACGGAACCTTGTTTTTAAAAATGGAATGTATTATCACATACAATATGCAATGTAAGTGCATAAAAACATTATTTCAATAAAGGTGAATGTATTAAGATATACAGCCTAGGAAGAGGGCGCTATTGGATAATCATATATCAGCATATACTTAGACTGCTATATTGGCCTTTTATTCCATATAGTTATGCTCTTTTATGTTTGATTTTGTCAGATTGTCTTTGTGTGAAAAAGCTT
Organism: Ptyas mucosa; assembly: GCA_012654045.1. Classification (NCBI taxonomy): domain Eukaryota; kingdom Metazoa; phylum Chordata; class Lepidosauria; order Squamata; family Colubridae; genus Ptyas; species Ptyas mucosa. Next base: position 2,061,718 of record WNWU01000012.1, on the reverse strand, counting down.
TGGCTGAATATTTAGACACCAAACGATTGGCCTTTCCTAGGTTTTACTTTATTTCCTCTGCTGATTTACTCGATATTCTTTCAAATGGCACCAATCCACAGCTGGTAAGTCACTTCCATTTTTTTCCAGTTATAAACATGGCATTTTGGGAAATATGCTAGATTCAATTCTTCAAAACTGGTTGTTGAGACATTGCGACATTGTCCATAAAACAATCTTCCCTTTCAAGGCATGTTGGATCTTCAAATCCCCACTAGATGGCAGCCTGTACATCTAGTACTTTTCTTTTCCTGAAACTCCATTAAGTCAACATTGGTTTGTACAGGAGAGAGCAAAGAGGTGAAAAGTTTCCCTGTACAAACCATTGCAGATGAAGAATAGGTATGCCAAGTAAATTGCAGAATACCTCATTTTGCTGTATATTTTGTACAATACTTTTCCAGTTGGCTATAGATATTGAGAAGTTTGTTAAGACACATTGGAAAAGATCATTTGTAGTGGAGAAAGAATTGTAGTTGAAAATGAATTGAAGACATTTATTTAAGCATTCATACCCACCGATGTCAGAAATGCTTACATAGTGGTATCCAAAAGACAATAGCTTTTAATATCAGGCAACTGTTGCCTTTTGGATCTAATTATTTTTGCATATATAAAAGTAAAGGAGAGAAGAAGGAAGGTAGGATGGTCTTTAATTGTGCCTTGGATTCACCAGAGCCTTTTCATCAGATCCAGGCTTAAATGCATCAGAAGAAGAGAGAAACTCAGTGAAGAATAATGTTTTAAAAAGTTCTCTGGTAGAAGCTGGAACATTTTGAATTCTGTCTTTTATTCCTATTTAAAGAAATGTGTTGTAAAATCAAAATGAATATTATCTATGGCGAATTATGGATAAATGTATTGCTTTTCCATTGTTGTCTTGGAGTTTTGTCTACTGATTCTAGGAGAGGATTAACTGTTCAATGATTTCATCTTAGTGGCCCTTATATTAAACTAGCAAAGCTTTAAGTGCAATTGAAAGATTTAGTTGATGGCAAGTAAGAATGTTTAAACCCAATCATATGGAAGGAGAGATGCTTTCTGCATAAATATATTTTAAGATTGCAGAATTCGCTTTATAACCTGTTAAAAACCAATTATAGTTGATGGGCGTTCTTTAAAATTTAGATCTTGAAAATGAAAATTAACTAAGAAAATGGGCTGTAAGTGTAAGTTGTGTTTCTCTTGGATTCAAAGTCTGACAAGAGTAGTGATAGTGAATACCAACAGGAGAGTCCTCATTTATGTCTAATGTAGTTAAGTTCAGTTTAATTTAAGTCCTCATTTGGGTCTAATGTAGTTAAGTTCAGTGTTCCTTGAAATATGAGCAACCTGTCCTAATTCATTTTGCAGGTTCAGCGCCATCTCGCAAAACTTTTTGATAACATGGCCAAAATGAAGTTTGATGTGGATTCTGAGCAAAACCCAACCAAGCTGGGTTTAGGGATGTACAGTAAAGAGGAAGAATATGTTGGTTTTAGTGAGCCATGTGATTGCAGTGGGCAGGTAAGTAAGTGAGTGTCAAGAAACAAATTGCTTTTGAGAGAGAGCGAGAGAGCAGTAGATTCCAGTAAGCTACCTATGACAACTATTCCTGCAGCCCGGAAAACAAAGAGAAAGAAAAGAAATTGTGCTGGGTCATCAGCATCCTTCTTTGTCATGTAGGGCAGCCTTTCCAATATGCCATCTGAGTTGGTTGTGGTGTGAAGGCAGTGGTGGGTTGCCCGTGGTTCAGACCGGTTCGCAAGAACCGGTAGTAAAACCAATGGGAGGCTCTGCCCACTGACCCAGATGTCATCATAGGTGATCTGCGCATGCGCAGAAGCTTCTGCGCATGTGCAGAAGAGCGTGTGACTGAAGCAAACTGGTAGTAAAGGTAAGTAGAACCCACCTCTATGTGAAGGGCTGTGTTTTTATCACTAGGGCTGTATTTTTCTTTCTCATTCATACTTTTATATATCAGATCTTTTAAGATGTAGATCTGTGCTGAGGCCAATATTTTTTAAAACCACAGTTGGAGATGGGGGAGGGGGCAAGTGGGATAAAACAAGGTTTAAAATGCTTTAAATAAGTATTTGCTTAAAAAATGGCATTTCAAAGCAATGATCATATGGGCAACTTAAAATATCACACCACCAATGGTTACTTTATCTTTATCTATCTTTATCTATCAGCTTTATCTTTAATGGATCATGAACAACTTAGAGAAGTTCAGTTTCAGTTCTTGAGTTGGAGTCAAAAAGCTACAGAAAAACAAAAATCTTCCTCTACAGACAAAATCTTCCTCACAGATTTTCACCTAGTGCACATATATGATGCTCAGAACAACATAGAATTATCCTTTCCATAAGATGTGGTGGAGAATAAACAATTATGACATTTTCTACAGGAAATGCTAATCAAGGAGAGGTGCCTTTATTTATGGCTCACAGAAGCCCTGGAAATGGACACTAGACACCTCCAAAAGTTGATAACTACATTATAATACCATATGCAACAAGAGGCGATATTAAATACACTACTGGAGCATAATTCTATTTACAATACTTAGTTTTAAAGAAATGGAAATGAAGTCAAACCTAATTTTTGTTCTGACCTCATTTGGAGCATGGCCTCTGGAAAGATGAATTATAGCTCTCAGTAGGGAAAAACTTACACAACCCTGCTACCAAAAATAAAGAAGTTCATATATATATATACACACTATCTCTCTCTCTTTTTTTATATATATATATATATATAAATATAATATATATATATATTACTTCACAGCCACCTCTTCTCACTCCAACAAAGTTAGGGTATATGGAGTTTGATAGCAAGAGGGCCAGTTTCAGGTGGTGCAACCCTCGGGATCTGTTCCAGGTAGGGTGTCCAGCAACATTATTTGGTATTTCCAGAGAAGGACTCATTGTAGATGGCCACTGATGTACTTTTTCACTTTCTTCTCTAGGTGGAGTGCTGGTTGAACCGTCTGTTGGACCGCATGCGGGCTACTGTAAGGCATGAGATGACAGAGGCTGTGGTGGCTTATGAGGAAAAGGCAAGGGAACAGTGGCTGTTTGACTATCCTGCCCAGGTATTGCTTTGCTTCTCCTTCTGGGGAACAATATGTAGATTTATTTATTTTTTTTGAGCAAATGATATTTGCTCCAATTTTCCCCAAGCAAGTCACCTCTAGTCCTGATAAATAGGTTTGCTGGTTTTGGATTTCCCAGCCAGTTGCTTGCCCTGGGAGATTGAAAATGTCAGCTGTTGTAAGTCCAGCATATACGGAAGAGTGATGGAATAGACAGATACACTCTCTAATATGGAACATTTTTCATCTCTACTGCATATGGTTAGTCTATCAGTCATAGTTTAAAGCCACTTTAGCTTCTGTTTGCAGATGTTGAATCATTTCCCTCTAATTCTCAATACCCCCCTCCCTTCCCCGGGACCACCACTGCTGAAAATTGGTAGCATGCTGGGTTACAGAAAAAAGAAGACTGTAATATAAAATCTACAATTAATATTTCAGTGTTAAAATTCCTGAAATTCTTCCATCTATTCGTAAATTACTATCTTAGCCTAGTAGGTTTTCATGCCCCCATCAGAACCTAACTTTGCAGGGGAAGACGAGCTGGAACTGGAGCTGACAGAGATTGAGGAGGCAGCTTTGTTGGCTTCAGATGAAAATAGGGAAGGGCAGGGCCAGTCAGGCCAGGGCCTCCCAGGATTAGGACAGCTTGTAGGCAGGGAGGAACGGAGGCAGGAGGAACAGGGACAGAAGGACCAAGAGAGGCTAAGCAGTGAACATGAGAGACAGAGCTCAGGCGCTGAGCAAGGACCACCCCCTCCTGATCCGAGAGCACAGAGAGTGGAGAGAAGGCGAGAACAGTGCAGACTGAGCAGGCTACTTGGGAGAAGAGTGCCCCGCCCCTCTTCACAAGGTACACCTGGGGAATGAGACTTAAGGAGATGCTCTGGGGAGGGGCATTTGTTGGGAACAAACACTGAATTCCTGAAGTGTTGAGTGCTGACGTTTGAACTTTACACGAGTCCTTGCATTCTTTTTGGCTTTCTGGACTAATTACCTGGATCCTTTGCTTCCTGAGCCTCTTGATTTGCTTTGCTGGATTTATTGCTATGCAGCCGTGGTGTACACAGCGCTGGGCTGGACTATTTGAAGTGTGTGTGGGTGTTTGTCATCACTTTGCTCTGGGATATGCCAGAAACGTGGGAGTGTTTGGGGGAAATTTAGAGCAATAAAGGGGCTGTTTGAATGGCCAGCTGCCTGTGTTATCTCTGTGCCGTGCCCCGGGTCATCACAATAGATGATGTAGTCGAATCTAGTTTATGACCTCCATCCCTTCCAGATGTTAAGGGCAGGCCTGAACAAAAGATTCTCCATCTCTTCTCTAGAGATGGTAGGTTTGTTGGTTAAGAGAAGATATGTTAAATAAATATGACCTTTACCATTTACACATTGCACTAACCCATGGTTTTTTAAACCGTAACATTTTGAGCCAAAAGCAAACAAGCATGTCGTGGCTTATGACAACATAGGAACCTAGCAGGTAACTTGTGTGACCCTGGTTCACATGTACCGGAGTTCAGAGATTTAAGAAGAGCCTAAAGGGTCATTGTCAAGGGCAGTGCTGTGAAAATAATGGGAAATGAAGTGTCTATTACTGTTAAGTCAGTAGGGGAAAAAAGTCGGCGCCAAACCCTCGGAAAAAAAAAAGGAAGGCCACCAGTAAAAGTTTAACTGTTAAATGTTTAACCTTTTTGCTCCCTCTATAAACATTGTTTCCACTTTAATAGCTCTTGAGCCAGATCAGTGCTACAAGAATCAGACTGCCAACGACTAAAGATTATCAAATGGCTTTACAGCTCAGAAGTTTTTGCTTTGCTTTAAAAAGAAAAGAAAAGCCATTTCCTCCGAGCATCTAATAAATAAGGGCTTGGGGAAAATGGTTTTCTTTTTATAATATACTGGGCAAAGGTTGCTTTTCTAGTCTAAACTTGATTTAGATACCAGACACTGAACAAAAGTCTGGTTGATTTATTTTTCATTTTTTAAAGAAATACTGCGGATATTTCAGGGCTCTCTGCATAAGTCCGCAGTCCAAGCTTTTCTATCTGTTCATGTTTAAAAATAATTACGCCCACCTAATGGTTTACTTCATACTTATTAACATCCTGCTTCTATCCCATGACATTTACGGACATTAAGCTCTATATTTCATGCTTCTTATGAGCTTTTTTACTGGCTTCTCATAGATTACCTAAAGCAGGTGGTAGCAAGAAATATCTTTTAAGATCAGAAATATTTAATCTCAGCTTTTAGATTATGCCCTGGCTATTTAGTCTTTATGTGATTGTAAAACTAGTCTGTCATGGTCTTTGACTTGATCTTCCTCCTTTTATGGATTATTTTTTATTTGATGAGTTGCCATCCCTTCCTATTAATATTTCCCATAAAGTTAGGAAAAAACAGTTAAGATACGAAAGGGGATAGAAATAGCTAGAACAAATACATGGGTCCCAACCTAAATCAGAAGTTCCTAAATTCTGCTTATACAGCTATAACATCTCCCCATTTACAGAGCAATAAATGAATAAAACACTCTTATTAGTTGATAAATTCCATGTGGCTTTTTATTTTATTTATTTATTTATTTTATTAAACTTGTATGCCGCCCTCTCTCCCAAAGGGCTCAGGGTGGCTCACAACGATAAAAAACACATAAAATTCAGTATTCAAATATAAAAACCAATACAATCCCCTTAAAAAATCCCTTCAATCTAATCCGGCCTGGCCAAATAGCCATGTTTTGAGGTCACGGCAGAAAGAGCGAAGGTCAGGTGCTACCCGGAGCTCCAGGGGTAGCTGATTCCACAGAGTAGGCGCACCCACAGAGAAGGCCCGCTCCCTGGGAGTCGCCAGCCGACACTGTCTGGCCGATGGGACCCCAAGGAAGACCCTCCCTGTGAGAGTGCACCGGGCGACGGGGAGCTGTCACTGGCCGCAGATGGTCCAACAGGTACTCCGGGCCTAAGCCATGGGGGGAATTGACCACGAGTAGTAACTTGCCGGCCTCTACAGATATTTATTTTAAGTATACTTTTGGTTCCTGGTGGATTTCCCATTTTATTTTTCTGTAAATGAAAATACACCTATGCACACACACAGAGAAATCGGTCCAGTAGCACCTCAGTTGCCAGGTACTTTGTGAAGGAGGTTAAGTTGCTTTTCTTTTCCAAGGTGGCACTGACCTGTACACAAATCTGGTGGACCACAGAGGTTGGGATTGCCTTTGCCAGGCTGGAAGAAGGCTATGAAAATGCTATGAAGGACTGTTATAAGAAACAGGTGACGCAGCTCAACACCCTGATCACAATGCTCATTGGACACCTCTCTAAGGGCGACAGGCAGAAGATCATGACCATCTGCACCATTGATGTGCACGCTCGGGATGTGGTGGCGAAGATGATTGCCCAAAAGGTTTGTCCTGCAACATGAGGAACAGCACTAACGCTTTTGGCAGCTATTTATCATGGGATAACTGTACAGCAGTTCTTGCTTTGCTAAGGTTGGGCTCTGCAAGTAAAAATGACAAGTTAGTAAAGTAGCAATGGGATTATTTTGAAGGGATATTTTCATTGATTTGGATCTTAAATGCATGGAGGTTTCAGGGTCTGTTTCTCTCAGTTAAAAAAAAATGACTAGGAGAGCTTATGTAATTTAAATACCGTGTTTCCCCCCCGCCCAAAATACCCTGTCTTATATTTTTTTGAACCCTGAGATAAGTGCTTGACCTTATTGCCCAAAAAGCCCAATTGGGCTTATTATCGGGGGATGTCTTATTTTGGGAGATATAGAGTAGGAGAGGAATAGAGGGAGTAGAAGATATTAAAGTTATGAATTACATCTGAGTCTAGGCTGAATCTTTTGTTTCACATTATTCACATTTTTTTGCACTTAAAGGTGGACAATGCACAGGTCTTTCTTTGGCTATCACAACTCCGGCACAGGTGGGCAGAAGAAGAGAAGCACTGTTACGCAAATATTTGTGATGCACAGTTCCTGTATTCTTATGAATACCTTGGGAACACGCCACGGCTAGTTATCACTCCTCTAACAGACAGGTAGGGGTCTATATGACTTCACGAGAGAGAAAACATTATTGATAAAGTGCCATGAAGCATGGATGGTTGTTATAGATTTTGGGGGGGGGGGGGGCGGTGGGAGGGCTTTATTTTTGCTAAAACATATAGTTTCCAATTGTAAGTCTTGATTAGGAGAGATTCAATTCAGATCCAGCTGAGTTCTTTCTTAAGGACATTTCCTCTCCTTGGACTTGGAAGAAGAACTGCAGAAAGATATGCACAAACAGATGTGAGGATTTTATGTACCAGTGCAATGCTTTAAATAAGTTGCCCATGAAACAAATAGCACTGCTTTATCAGAACAGTCATTGTTGACATATATCAATGACTGGAAGCCCCTTATAGACTTCTGTGTAAGACTTTTGTGATTTGTATTTTTGATGATTAGAAAGTATAGGTTATACCGTGTTTTCCTGAAAATAAGACCCTCTCTTATATTTCTTTGAACCCCGAAATAAGCACCTGGTCTTATTGCCATGCGCTCAAAAGCCCGATTGGGCTTATTATCAGAGGATGTCTTATTTTGGAGGAAACAGGGTAGAAAGAAGGGAATGATGATGAAATCAGAGAGCAAGGGGTTTGATTAGAATTTATGTACAGTATAACTGCTAAGAGGAAGTTATTGGAAGCCTCATGTATGGGCGTGTGCATTTTATGTTTTATGTTTTTTATTTTATTTTTCTTTTCTTTATCTTCTTTCCTCTCTGTTTTTTTACTCAATATAAAATAATAAAATATTTAAAATCTTTTAATACAAATATTTGTTTTTTTTAAAAAGGGTCCTTTTTCATAATCATCTGTAGGCTTCGCAGTGTTTTTTAATTTGCCAACCTAATCAGAGAGAATCTAACTCACTTTGTTTCTAAATGGTTACAAAGGATGTAGACTGATTTGCTTGATGTTATTCCAGCATTGTAATCCACTCAAATCCATCTCCTCTTTACAAATTTTCTATGGAGTTTATTTTATTTCTACCTAAAATTATAAAGGAGTCATTGGTGGGTTATCAGTAAAAATTGAAGTAGATGAAAGTATGCAACCAACTTTATTCGTTTCTGTTTTCTATTCTTCCCTTCCTCTTTGTACCTGGAAGATGTTATATCACACTCACACAATCATTGCACCTAACAATGAGTGGGGCACCTGCAGGGCCAGCTGGTACTGGGAAAACTGAGACCACCAAAGACCTGGGCCGAGCTCTTGGCATCATGGTATATGTGTTCAACTGTTCAGAGCAAATGGACTATAAGGTAATGGCTGAAAAATGATAGACAAAGTAGGTGATTTCTCTAAAGGTAAATACGATAATGATCTAATTCTTCTATTGTATCCATATAAAAAAAATTAATACTTCTTTTGAATTGGTAACTCTCTGCTACGTGGAGGGGACCAGAAAAAAATCCTTGAGAGAAATATTCCCCTATGTAATAAAGATGTACACTTGAGAAACACATATGACTCATATTTGTCAATGCAACCCAGGGATGCTATTCAGCAGGTTCTGACAGATTCTGGAGAACCAGTAGCGGAAATTTTGAGTAGTTCGGAGAACCGACAAATGCCACCTCTGGCTAGCCCCAGAGTGGGGTGGGAATGGAGATTTTGCAGTATCCTTCCCCTGGAGTGGAGTGGGAATGGAGTTTTTGCAGTATCCTTCCCCTGGAGTGGGGTGGGAATGGGGAGTTTGCAGTATCCTTCCCTTGGAGTGGGGTGGGAATGGAGATTTTATTTATTTATTTATTTTATTAATCATATTTCTATGCCACTCACTCTCTGAGGACTCTGGGTGGCTTACAACAATTGACAGTATACTAAATAGCATATTGCCCCCAACAATCTGGGTCCTCATTTTACCCACCTCGGAAGGATGGAAGGCTGAATCAACCTTGAGCCGGTGAGATTTGATCTGCTGATCTGCTGAACTAACAGTCAGCTGAAGTAGCTGCAGTACAGCACTCTAACCACTGCGCCACCTCGGCTCTTTGCAGTATCCGCCACCTTGGATTTTGCAGTATTCTTCCCAGGAGTGGGGAGGGAATGGAGATTTTGCAGTATCCTTCTCCTGGAGTGCAATGGGAATGGAGATTTTGCAGTATCCTTCCCCCAGGAGTGGGGAGGGAATTGAGATTTTGCAGTATCCTTCCACTGCCATGCCCACCAAGCCACACCCTCTAAGCCACGCCCACAAAACCAGTAGTAAAAAAATTTGGATTTCATCACTGATGCAGCCTCTATGTTCCGTTCCATCTTTGTGTAATCAGTGTCTAGCGAACTTCCTAAATTGTTTATGAAGTTGGAAATGGATTACATGCTGTTCACTAAACAGATTCTATGGGTAATTTCACTACCATCTTTCTCTCTCTTGCAGTCTTGTGGGAATATTTATAAAGGCCTTTCCCAGACGGGGGCATGGGGCTGTTTTGATGAGTTTAACAGAATCTCCGTTGAGGTTCTCTCAGTTGTGGCTGTACAGGTAAGTAAACCATATCTCCTAAATGCAATTTAAAAAAAAATAAGAGGAGCAGGATGGTTGAAGGATTCTGGTCCCATTTGACCATTTTGATCACAAATCTGGGTATAGGTTCCAATGTAAATGATCTTTCTAATTGATCCATTCTTTCCCTACAGCAGGGGTTGTGCTCTTTTGGATTAATACTCGTATCATTCTCTGTGAGGTTTCATGGTCATGCTGGCTGTATTTCCTCCCTGGTAGAAGTCAGTATTGGAATTTACTGCTTTTGCTTGCCCTAAGGAAATTGTCACACACTTTCAAATATGCTATTCTTGCTGAAGTTTCCTGTTTTTTAATTAAACATCTATAGAAAAATTGCCAGATATGGAGGACGAGGACAGCAATTGCACTTACTTCTTGAAATTTGTGAAATGCTCAAGAAATTTCTTCCACATTTTTCATCTTTTGAAATGAGGAGCTCAAGATGCAAAAAGTCATAGAACTTTATAATATGCAGCCAACTATCTACTCAGAATTTCTCTTTAATGATTAATGGATAGAAATATTCAGTAATTATAACTATTAAGCAGCTTGACACAAATTTGCCTATAATAATCTTGATAATATATAGCTCTACCATTTTTGAATTAGGAGTATCTTCTCAAAGTTATAATTAGAATGAATTTTCTTGAAGGACACCTGTCTTTGTATTTTTCATCCTAATAATGCTGAAATTGTGACAGGTTTTATGGGACAGTAGGTAATATTAAGGGTGAAATAACTTGGTAAAAATATGCAAATGCTATCTGATTTTAGAATGTCATTGCTTCCATCTAGTTTATTCTTCTTATTCAGAACTTGATTAAAAATGCGTAGAAATGAAAGGAGCTGTCTTATTCTTAAGGCTTTAATAACAGAAGGTATTCAAGAGATACCGTCACTAAAATAAATCCTTTGCTACAAGATATGTTAAGGTTCAGGCATTGAATAGTTTAAGGAAACTTTTAGTTTATATCTATTATGTTTGATGTTATGCTTTAATGATAGATATATAATTAAAAATGAAAAAGAGGATTGAAGAATTCCTCAACTTTAATTATTCTTAATGTATTATTCAAATTAGAGCCTATCAAATATTTTAAATGCAAATTTTTTAAAAGTTCTTATCTGTTTTGGGCAGATAATGGCCAACTCATGTCTGTCCCAGCATTAGCTTATAATCAGGTAGCTCAATCAAATAAATCAAATAAAATATATAGAATCATTATTTCTCTTTTTCTAAAATATTGATATATTTGTTAAATCAGCTAAGCTTGTTAACAAACTATCTTCTCTTATTGTCAGGTGAAAAGCATACAGGATGCTATAAGAGACAAAAAACAGAACTTTAATTTCCTTGGAGAAGACATTAAATTAGTTCCTTCTGTCGGTATATTCATAACTATGAATCCGGGCTACGCAGGACGTACGGAACTGCCAGAGAATTTGAAGGCTCTTTTTAGGTGAGACGATGCCCTAATTTTGTGAAATTTATAGTTGTGGTTTATTAAAAGTATTTACCTCATTCCTCACGGCAACAGTTGGTGGAACTTAGTTCAGCGTAATTTAGTGTAGTGTAGTTTAATTGTTTTAATGGACAAAGACCAAGAACAAATGTAGCAGAAAACAGCAAAACACATTATAAATAGCCAAAATGCTTACAGAAAATGTTTTAAGGTTTCCAGAATTGCTAAACAATTGAGCGTGTAATAGTGATGGCAATTGCTATAAATTTAGTGTTCTTCTGGAACTATTTCGTAACCTGTCAGCTAAAAGGAGGGCAGGCACTATCTCTTCAGAGTTCATATGAGTGGAGGTGTTAGGACACTGAATTGACACACGGTATAAAGGGGACAGTGTGGAAACACCGGAGATATTGATTCTGTTTCTTCAAATGAATAGGGGAGATTCTGTCCTGTGCAGAGATGTGTTAAATCTTCTCTCTGGCAGCAAAGATGGCCATAAATTCTACCAGGCACGAATAAAAAAATGGACAAAGAATATTTGCTAGTGACTTTTTCACGGGACAGTGACTTCTAAAGCAAATCCATTTTGTACAATTTTGGGGTTTTGCCTTGAATTATTTGATGATTAAGAGATCCTACTGGGAAAATAGGACACTTTGTTCCAATCCTGACCAACCTCTTTCAAGATAAAGGAAAGTTAGGCAACAGATTGATAACAGATTGATAACAACTGCACCCAGAACATTGTTCTGCGTTGCCCTGAAAGAAAGCAGAATTCCCGGGATCCTTCCTTGACCTGTGTGATTCAAAATCTTTATAGATGACTAAAAAATGAAATGCAAAGAACGAAAGGCGGCTTGCTAACTCTGTAGAAATTGAAGACAAAAATCAGAGTTCATGTGAATATCTCAATGGGCTTGAACATTGTATCATATCCAATAGCCTAGTTTTCACTGGTGACAGTTGTAAAAATCCTGTATCTGTTTTTTAAAAAAATAAATCGAATGCACAGGCTCAGATTTGGGGGACCTTGCCTTGAAAACATGAAACAGGAATCTGAGTAATCATAAGGAAGTTGCATGTGAATAAATAAGGGAGCAGTGTGATTTAGCAGTAAAAAAAGCCTATTCAGTCACCTCCTTCATAGAGGGACTCTGCTCAGTGTACAATAAAATATTAAAATATAAAAAAAATTAAAAATATAGAAAGAGGCAAGAATGTTAAAATTAATTAAAGGCAAAAATGTTAAAATTAATTAAAAGCTGAAAGGAGGGCTTTCAGGGCACTAACCCGCCCCTAAAAGATAGTCATTATATTATACCCAATACTATTTAGACTGCCTCACTGCCAGCTGTGTCCAAGCATTAATCTTCAGAGCTGGCCCTATCATTTAGTTGGGGAAGTTCATAAAATACTTATAGTTTTCCTTGGTCACCTGCCTCATGGGGAAACATTGGGATGGCCTGCAATACTGAGGGCAAGAAGGCAATGATTGCAAATGAAGATAGGAAACCAGGTCCAACTCCTGTTCCTTTTTATCATCCCGGAACCATTCACCCTGGCATCCTTGATGTTGTCACCTCCAACCAGTCATAGCAAACTGCTTCCACAAAACTCTACACAGTCCTCAGTGTTTTGCAACATCTTCTATATACTTCTGTGGTCCACCATTGGCATATATCTCCCTCCAGCACAGAGAAAAAAAAGATGATCTGTAAGTTCCCTTCCAACTTTCTATGACAGTTTTATGTGATAACATAGAACATAATATCCACTTTTACCAACCTTGAAGAAATTATACTGTTATTTGAACTCTAGATATGTGAGACTGGATGAATAGTTTTAAATAGTACTGCAGCAGATCAGGGAAAGTATTGTTAATTTGTGAAGCGTTCAAGTTTAGTTTGTTTAATATTTGCATGGAGAACAGAAATGAAGGTAAAATAGTACAATTCAAAGTTATAGAACATTCTTTGCATATAGAAGCTCCAGATTCCATTCAGCAGGGTATCTTGAAATTGTGCTTGTCTATTTTACTTCTTAAAGAGCATTACTCATAGGTGATGTAACATAAGAAACATCCCTCAAATCCAGAAAACTTTCTCAGTTGATCAAATGAATAGGGTAAATGGACAAACATTTTGGTGTTGTATAAGGCACCTTCCTGGTGCATTTTGTGGATTTTTTTCCATAGACCCTGTGCAATGGTTGTGCCAGATTTTGAGCTGATCTGTGAAATTATGTTGGTGGCTGAAGGATTTATCGAAGCTCGGTTATTAGCTCGGAAGTTCATTACCCTTTATCAGTTATGCAAAGAACTTCTTTCCAAGCAGGTAAGTAGATTTAAATAATTATATCATATCACATGTAGACAAATTTTAGCTCTGAGAACAACTTCAGTTATACATTATGCATACATTTATTTTTCCAAAGCATTCTAGAATATAAAGTAGGAACAATTGTTCTCCTTGTTTCTATTCCTATCTGAATTGCTTTAATTTACCAAATAACTAAAGTGTAGGGAATGTGGATTTTAGTCTTCCTGTTGCTGGAATTAGGATCTTCCAGGCACAGTATTAATTTTCAACATTTCGTATCAAGTCCATTATACCAGTTGTCTCCTGATATCACTTCCTTAACCTTGATAGTTCCAGACTGATTACAAGAAAGTTTGGGTTTCAGGTTCTTTCAACAGGAAATTGGAGTCAAGGCAAGGGTAGCATTAGTTTCTATTCCTTTGATAGCATGCAGAGATATGCAGAGATATTTACCTTCAGGCATGGTGTGTGTATGAGTTGAAATGAGTTATCCTCTTCTTTCTTTTCTCCGCCTTATTAGGATCATTATGACTGGGGATTACGTGCAATCAAATCAGTCTTGGTTGTAGCCGGATCCCTCAAGAGAGGAGACCCAGACCGTCCTGAAGATCAAGTGCTGATGCGCTCTCTCCGGGACTTTAACATTCCAAAGATTGTGACAGATGACATGCCAGTATTCATGGGTCTGATTGGAGACCTATTTCCTGCTTTGGATGTCCCAAGAAAACGAGACCTCAATTTTGAATCCTTTGTAAAACAAGCTGTGCTGGAACTCAAACTTCAACCAGAGGATAACTTTGTACTCAAAGTAAGACAGTGACTATATATATATATATATATATATATATATATATATATATATATGTAATGTATGCATTTAATTATTAATCACTGGTGTAGTATTTTGCATTAATAGTTCTTCAGATTTTTCACTCTTTATCCCATAGTGTTTCACGGTTGTTTCTTTATTTTATGAACATTAGGAAAGAATTGAAAGCGAATTGTAAATCTTTTCTAGAATTCTGCAATGCAAACATGTTAAAATATTTATTTATTTGTATCCCACCTTTATTACAAATAACTCAAGGAGGCCACCGTATCTAGTACTCATTCCTCCTCCTATTTTCCCCACAACAACAACCTGTGAAGTTGGTTGGACTGAGACTAAATAATGGGCCCAAAATCACCCTTTCATGGCTAAGGCAGGATTTAAATTCAGTTTTATTCGTCAAAAAGGTTATTGTAGGTCTGCTAAATATTGGAAAATAGCAACCAGAATGATTGAACTCCTTCACAAGGAATCATTTCAATGCTTTGTACCTCTTAACATAGTAAAAGAAAATAAAAGGGGATATGAAAATGATAAAAAATGAAACCTGAAGACATATCAGCATTCTTAGGCTCATCATATAAAGTTTAAGCTTTATATGAGAGATTCAGGGCAAAGAAAATGATGTTCCTTATGCAGCACAGAGTTAACTTGTAGAATTTTCTATCATCAATTTCGTAAACCTTTAAAGGGAATTAGACACAATCATGGAGAATAAGTAAAATGCTAGTGATTGGCCACCAAATAGTGGACTTGTCATCCCCTCCCCCCACTTTCTGACATGGTTTTCTTACTTATTTTTGTTTTATCCTGTTCTGCTTGTGTCTTGTGGAATTTAGTTGTTCAGTTTCTTTTGAAGTGTAAACATAGCACTTGTCTGCATAGCAAGTAATAAGTGTGACCACAATGTGGTGTTTTTTTCCTCATTGGCTTCTTACTCAAGGTAGTACAGCTTGAAGAGCTCCTTGCTGTTCGACACTCTGTCTTTGTGGTGGGCAACGCAGGCACAGGCAAGTCACAAGTGCTGAAATCTCTAAACAAGACTTACCATATCATGAAGCGACGACCTGTTTGGACAGACCTCAATCCAAAAGCAGTGACCAACGATGAACTCTTTGGCATCATCAATCCATCTACAAGAGAATGGAAAGATGGTAAGATCACGGCTGTGCATTGAAATCAAATAAAAGGGTTATTATTTTTTTTCATTAAACTTGTCAAATCACAAAAAACAGTTACAAAAATCTGACTTCTAAGTGTTGGCTTTGAGTTTTAGAACAGAACAGCTTCAAGGTATGATTGAGAGACATCTAGGAAATAGCCCATATTATCAACTATGATCATACAGAGAATATGCAGTTATATTATAAATGGCCTCTGTTGTGTTCAGGTCTGTTGTGTCTGGAACAAACAATAAACATACAGAAGCCTCCCAAGCATACATAGAAGGTTTCTTCAAATCTTTTTCTAAGCAAAGGCTTCATTTTGGGAAAGTCAATATACTTTGTTCTAAAGATGCTTAAACAGT
This sequence comes from Ptyas mucosa, assembly GCA_012654045.1. Lineage (NCBI taxonomy): Eukaryota > Metazoa > Chordata > Lepidosauria > Squamata > Colubridae > Ptyas > Ptyas mucosa. The sequence continues at coordinate 2,045,892 of WNWU01000012.1, read as the reverse complement.
TTTGAGGACAGCATTTATATGTACATATTTCATGGATATCTTGATGTTAAGGTGTTTTTTTGCTGCCCTGAGTCACTTATTTGAAACAGGAGGCTATACAAATTGAATGAATAAATCAATATTTTGAAGTATGTGTATTTAAAATACACCTGCACCTACACACTATTTTTTTCAGAGAAATTCCCCATGGTGTAAAACAAGAATTTTATGTGTGCTAATAAATTCCGTAATTTATCAGATATATAAATGTGTGAACCTTTGACTGCATTTATGTTCCTTCTATGAAAATAATATTGAGTTGAAGAATTAGGGAGAATGAGTAAAGCAGTAGCAAAATCTTTTTCAAAACCATAGTTCTTTTTTACTTTCCTATTTTTTCTTATAAGAGTGCCTAGGGTAGTTTTTTTTATTGCTCTCTGCTGTGTAAAGTGATGTGAGATTATTTTTCAATGAGATTATTTATTATTTATTTGATAATAATTCTTCATTTCTTCTTGAATGCAATTCTATTCATACCCTGTTGTTTTTTAATTACCAGATTTAATTAACTGCATCTAGTTTTCCTTTGCTCATTTGCATGCATGTTGATTAAAACTTTTGTGAGTTACTATTAAGAGTAGAAAGGATGCCTATAATGTCTTTAGGATTGTTCTCATCGATTATGCGAGATCTAGCCAACATTACACATGATGGCCCCAAATGGATTGTGTTGGATGGTGATATTGATCCAATGTGGATTGAATCTCTCAATACTGTCATGGATGACAATAAGGTAAAAGACAAGTTCAAAAGTAATAAATATTTTTAAATGTAGGATATAGAACAGAAATGGATAAACTTTATGGCGATTTTAGTCACAAAAAATTAAACCAGATAATGTTTAACTGAGTTTTCAAAAATCTACCTTGAGTTTTCAGAAGAATATTTTCAAATAATATTAAGTACCCCTTTCCTTTGGGCAATAGTGCTGAAAATCACACATACTCTTTCTGTGACTCCTGTAAATAGCAGATTGCAAGACTTCTGTCACTTACTGCTAGAGCAATCAAAGTGTTGTCAATAGGGAATGTGCAATGTGGGCAGGCCTTCAGTTCTCTAAGCAAGGCTGCCACTTTGACTCTTTTCAACTCCCTCTGCAGATGCCTCTGGTTTATGATCTGTGTTGGGCTGCCTTTGAGAATTAGTACAGAATGTTGTTGCTGTTAAAATGTTGTGAGCTGCTAGGGATTTATCATCCTTTTATTCTGCCAGATATGCTGACCGCCAGGCCATTTTCTGAATGAATTCAAGTTGCTCTTCAATACCTTTTAAACCATGATAGATTTGGGAAAAATTGTAGGAACGTACCCTTGAAGCTCAGCTATTTTGGCCCCTTAACATGTTCCATTGCCTTCTTAAGCATATGTGGTAAGAATGCTTTCTAGGGTGGGACTTCCCTGCTGAAGGGTCAAGTTTTCTTCCATGGCCAATTCAAGAGCATATTCCTTTAAATAAACTGATTTCATAATTACCTCATTTAATTTAACATTGCTTTGCCTTGTTGTTTATAAGACATTTTAGTGAGCCCTCTTTGGAGAAATAATGTGAGGTATACATTTTATACTCTTTTTTCCAAGAGGTTGCTGTGGGTCACATTGTGCTTTGAATTTCCAATCTGGATGCCTTCTTTTGCAGGTATTAACACTAGCAAGCAACGAACGGATCCCGCTCAACCCCACCATGAGGCTTCTGTTTGAGATCAGTCACCTGCGGACTGCCACTCCAGCCACTGTGTCTCGAGCAGGTAGTTGACAGAGGAAAGAAAGAAGGCAGCTTTTTCTTTAGCGTGGCAAAATATGGAAGGAATCAGGCTTTAACTCTGGGAAATCTAGTGACCACCAGAGGTGTTGAGCTATAATCTTACAGAGGGACTGGCTATGCTAAGCATCAATCACTGCCATGAGATAGATAAGTATATATGTTGTTCAAACAAACAATAAACAAAACAAATAAACCGATTAAACTCCATTGCTAGTCACCTGATAAGGGAAGGCTAGACTAAAGAATATATTTTCCTTTAGAATTGCATTCAGAGAAATTTGAATCCAGAGGCAATTAGAGCTTTGTATTAAACCCTCAGCCATGCTTAAGCATGTAATGTTTAAGAATATAATGCCTTTTATCCAAACTTATTACAGTTAACAACAATGTGATTGCCAACTCTGATTTGTCTAGTTTTTTTGGTACATATGTTCTTGTCAGGGAGATGATGCATGTTTAAAAAAAAAAGGTGGGGTTTTGATTGTGTGATTGTAGCTGCCATCTTGATTTTTCTGACTCCTCCCAGCTGCCTCCAGCAATTATTTTGGGCTCCATGTTTTGTTTTTTTTGTTATCATAGATAATAGTGAATGCTGCAAGTTCTGCCTACCAAGTTTTGACACAAATTGTAGCACTTATCTAGGTATCTGCACCCATACCAAGGGAGCCTTTGTATTAAAATCTATGCCTTTCAGATTTGCTTGGTTTAAAGCAAAACTGATCCCAGATATGTTTTACCTGGTATCGAACTGTAGATTCCTACTTTAGCTTTAGAGCATAAATCCAGGTTCTGAAACAAGCCAATGCCTGTGCAGAGCCAGTCCCTCTGTAAGATGATGGTAATTACTGTATATTCAAACCCACCTGGTGGGCACTAGGTTAAACAAGTTAAGAGTTTGGCACAAAATGTATTACATTTTAGTCTCTTTGTCTTCTCGTGTGGTAGCATTTGTCAAAATAAGATCAAAACCAATTAGTACTCAGATGGAAGTACTTATGAAATCTCAGGGCTATAGATGAGGTTGGAAAAAAAATATCCTAGAAGTAGGCATTAGCTACCCACTTCCATTTTTGGGGGGGGGGGGTTAGGGAAACAACATGGGCATGTCCATGAAATCACCAGGAGATAGACTGAACTTGTAGGGGACTTTCTACAGTAACTTAGATGTGGAACTTCTAGGACCGTGATGGCGAACCTATGGCACGGGTGCCACAGGTGGCACGCAGAGCCATTTTGGTGGGCACATGAGTGTTGCCCTAACTCAGCTCCAGCGCGCATGTGCGCAGCAGCCAACTGATTTTCAGGCCTTCCAGTCCCACCAGAAGTTGGGAAACTGGCTGTTTCCGACCTCCGGAAGGCTTCCAGGGGGGAAGGGGAAGGCTGTTTTTGCCCTCCCCAGGCTCCTAGAAAGCCTCTGGAGCCTGGGGAGAGGGGAAAACAGGCTACCGGGCCCACTGTGCCAAAAACAGGGGGAAGTGTGAGGGGGTCACGTGCGCATGCGCAGGAGGGCGGGGCACATTGAATTATGGATGTGGGCACATGCACCCGCAACCCTCCATGCTCCCCCCGCTTTTGGCACACGACGGCAAAAAGGTTAGCCATCACTGTTCTAGGACTAATCCCCCTATTTTGTATCTTCAGGGATCCTTTATATCAACCCAGCTGATCTAGGCTGGAATCCTCCAGTGAGTAGCTGGATTGACAGAAGAGAAACTCAGTCAGAACGAGCTAACCTGACTATTTTGTTTGACAAGTATTTGCCAGTTTGTCTGGATACACTTCGAACCAGGTATAGTAAAACAGAATTAGGACAGAGTTGGCACAATTTGTTTACTGCATTGCATTTAGCATGAGTTTTTATTGAGTGATGATAAGCAGTACATATTTGCAAATGTTTCCTAATATGTGGTTGACCTTCATTAATTTTCTGCAGTAGATTTCTTGTTTGAATTCAGTGTTAACCTTATGATTGGAGAGATTGTTCCTTTCCTCTTGTAAAAAAAAAGGAATGGGGTGATCACAGCTGAGCTGAAAAGTGGGAGGGAGGGAGAGAAAGAGAGAGCGAGAGCCCAAGAGCCACTAGATGGGAGACAAGAGTTAGAATTTTCAATATCTGTGCTCACCTTAAGACAGAAAAAGGAATCGCAACACTTATTTAGAGTCTATTCATGTAATAATGTAATACCATGGAAATCCCATACAGTAGTGCACCTATTGTTTGTTTGAAGACTTATTCATAGGGGAATGAGTAATCCTCAAGAATTTACAACTTGAGCTAACTTCTGAAGATGGAGTGACAGGGCTGATAAATTATATTTTCCTGCCTTAGACAAGAGCATAAAAATGCATTTCTGTGATCTCAGATATGTGGGGGGGGGGGGGATCTTCACGAAGTATGTACTTCTGCTTTACATTTAAAGCTGTTTTGTGAAAGTCTGCTTTTGATGGCTGCTTAGGCAGTTGCTTTCTTTTATCTTGCTCCAATCCTTTCAACAGAATTACTCACACATTGGTGAGTGATCTATACCTAAATTCTTACAACTGTTTAGTGTCTCATAAAGTGATGAAGATAGCTCTCTCTTAGTCATCCAAAAGAGCTGTACTCCTGATGATGGAGAGGGAAGAAAGTTGAATGAGTTATGCACTTTATTGCACTTCACAGAGTGGATGGTATCATAGATACTTCCCTGACTCTGTTGCATTAGACAAAGCTGTATTAACCCCAAAGGTATCACTACCAGAAGAAATAATGAGCTTTGAATGAAAAGTTAACCTTCGTTTAACTCCTAAATGGATGGATTATATATTTATGAGCCTGGAATCAGGGATCCATGGGGAATTTAAAATTATGAAAGCCCAAGTTATTAAAGTTGACAAAGATTTGAAAGCCTTGGAGAGAATTATTGTAACTTTTCATGAAACCAGATTTAGCATTTTAGATGTAAAGGAACAATTTCATTGCACATCTGCAAATCCTATGATTTAAAGCTCATGGACATCTGATAAGAAACACCTTAAAAATAAGAACTCGTTACCTCAGGATGTGGAGGAACAGAAGCTCTTGTTCATTTACCTGGAAGAATGTTTTCAGCAAATCTTATTGCCAGCTGACATTAAACTTGAAATATTGGTTGCCTACAGATGAAAAACAAGAGATAATCCCTAATGGACATCTGCCCCTATAATTGTTAAATTTCTCAAGTCCAGCACCAGAGACCATCTTTTACCACTTAATAGATAAACCACAGAATTGAAATATCATGAATATTAAATAATGATTCTCCATATCTTCCTTCATAAATGTCAAATTTAAGAAGAGGCTTTGCTTTGGCACGTAATTAGCAAGGAACAAGAATGCGAAATACTTTTTTTGTACCCAGCAATCTTCTGCCTTTCTCCTGAAGAGATCAAAAGATTTAAAAGCCCATCTGCTGCTGTGGAATTTTTAGAGGCTCTGCACTTGTCTGATAAGTAACAAGCTTGTCTTTTCTTCTTTTGCTTTCTTTCAAAAATTGTTACTACTATATGAATATAGAAGCTTGCATTTCTATGTCTTTATTACAGAGGAATGCAGGAGGAATGTGTATTTCTCTCTCTCCCTCTCCCTCTCCCTCTCCCCATCCCCATGCTTGTGTATGTGTCAGCAATATTTTTTAGTGATAGTTGGGCAGGGTATATTCTTTGTTTTGACACTTTTTGTTTTATGTTTTTTTAATTTGATCCATATTCATTACTTAAAGGTTCTCCTTTTATGTATATGGTACTTACCCAACTTAATACAGTATGTCTATAATGTTGGGAAATTGATCTTCAGAAATATTTTATCTACGTGGAGACATGGCACTTATAGTAATCAGCTGGAATATAAATGGATTCAGGTTAAAACAAAACAAACACATTTGTAACAAGCTGGAAAAATAGGGTTACAGTTATAGATATAGTTATATTGTAAGAAATCCTGGATGAGCAGCTTTTAGTGAGATCTGGGAACTAGACTGGATAAACCTCTATTAGCAGGTATCAAATAAAAATTGTGGGATATCTATTAAGTTTAATAGTGACTCTAAAATTGATGTGGAAGACTAGCATTTTGCTGTGAAAGAATCTTTTATTATTATTATTATTATTATAAAGATAGCCAGTGACATTGTTTTTTATGGCCCCACTAAAAACACTTCTGAAATAGTCCATAGATTTTTTTTCAAAATTATATTTTGCAAACCATTGTCATTAAGTCTTTCTGGTGAATTCAATCTCAACCTGGATCCTCAGTGAGACAGAAACACTGGAAGTAATGTAAGCATACATTACAAAATTTAAGACATGCAACTCTTTTTAAAAGAAATCCAACAGTGGAAAATGTACTAAAACTGTTCTAGACTAAATTATTTATTTTTAAAAAATCTCCTGCTTTAGAGTGTCACGTTGGTGTGGGTTAATTCAGAGATTTCCCACTGAATTTAATTTGGATGTTTAAAAACTATACATAACTTAATCCCAGATAATACCAGAGTACTTCCTTCATAAGAGATTCTTATTTTGTGGAATATGTTAAGAAGGATATTGGGGTGTTGTTGAAAAAAAAAATCCAGGTGCTACTAGTAAGTTAACCTTTTCGGACCCATTTAAGACATAGATCTACTGCTTCAACAACAACAAAAAAGATGTAGATATTTTAATCTTGTACAGTTAGAAAAGATAATTAAAAACTTTTTTTTAATGCTGAAAATGCCACAGAGGAATTATATGGAATATTTTGTGCTCTACATGCGGCTGCCCTTGAAAGAGTATTTGGAAGCTTATTTTATTTGTGGGGTCCTTTGGTGCTCTCTAAGCTTGGTTGTTTTCTTGCAGACATTTCTTGACAAATAAGGTAACACCACCAGTGCTAGTATTTTGTCTGTCTGTCTGTCTATCATAATATTTTTACTTCCTTTGGTACTGCCTTTATTACTGTATATTACATTAATAATATACAGCTAGTACCCAATGTAGCAGCATGGGCAGTTACGTGTAATCCTAGACCAGTGCATGTTACACCTCTGTTCCATGAGCTGTACTGTTGCCAGTTTGCTTCTGGATCCAAGTTAAGGTGCTGGTTTTAACATTTAATGTCTTTCATGGTATGGGGCAGTGGTGAAATCCTCCTTAGATCCCCACTGGTTTGCTGCCCGCGCATGCGCAGTGCACGCCGAAAGCACATTGCTCGCACGCATTCACAGCACATGCCAAAAGCATGCTGCATGCGCACATGCGCAGAGCATGCCAAAAGCACTCTGTGTGCGCATGCACAATACACACCAAACACGCGCTTTGTGTGGAAAAAGAAGACTTCACTAGGTAAGTAGAACAGCGAGGGGGGGAACAGCTGTGCCGCGCAATTTAGGTTTGCTAGAAAGCAGGATTTCCTAATCCTGCTAAATTATGCGGCACAGCTGATTGTTGGAAATACTGGTAGCTTTTTTAAACTACCGGTTCGCCCGAACCAGTAGCTTTTATCACTACTGGTTCACCCTAACCGGAGCGAACCAGTAGCATTTCACTCCTGGTATGGGGCCAGGATATCTGAGGAACTGCCTTTCCCCAGTTATATCAATCCGCTCCATTAGATTTGGCAGAGAAGACATGCTGTGTATATGATAGCTAGGGACCTACATTGGCGAATACCAGGAGACACACCTTCTCTATTGTGGTGCCTGCTTTATGGAATTGCCCTGAAATCAGATTAGTTCATTTTTTTCGACATTCTAGAAGACCCGGTTATATTATCAGGACTGGGACTCCCAGGAACCAGAGACACACTTAGATAGTGCCATTGTTGAGGTGGCCATTTACCGGTATATCCTCTCTTTTCCTAACTGCTTGTATATTTCTTTTTTATCCTATTTATTTATTAATGCAGATTTTTGTTTACTTTTATATCTGTTCTTTTTATATTTGTTGTTTCTATCCAATTGTTGTGCACCACCCAGTGTCAGTTTTGGTGAAACGGGCAGCTATACACATTTGGCAAACAAACAAATAAACATATATTTTATAGCTGCAGAGTTATTGGCCCAAGCTGCTAGGCATATTTTAAAAAAAATGAATCAGAATCCAAATTTAAGGAAGTGTGGAAGACATTTTCCTGGAATGTCTAGGCCAAAGAATGAATCAATACCTAAATCCTTTGATTTATAATTATTGTTTTAAAGAGTTTGAGACATGGCAAGTTGAATGATTTATCTATTACATCTGTTTGGCAAAATATAGAATTACAATACGCACCCTCTCTTTTAGGTTCTCAGACTTGTAAACATAACTAAAGCCTATTAAAAATATGAAATAAAAGGATCAGTTTCATTATTCTTTTCATTTGACCACTTCTGAATTCACTGCATTTGTGGTAGATCAGACCTTTGCAAGACTTCCATTTCAATTCTTTTAAGAGGATCAACGTTTTAAAATGACTCAAATATATGATTACAGTTATTACTTGGCTATGTGCTGATGGTATTTTATTCCACTCTGTAGCAGTGGATAAGAAAGTTATAAACAATGAACATTTAAAAAATGTTAACAGTTGAAAAGAGGATTTATGTGATATCTGCTTGCATTGTTCAATGACAGTCATGCTAAATCCAATTAAACTTCACAAGTGTTCAATTCTCCTATTATAGATTTAAGAAGATTATTCCCATTCCTGAGCAGAACATGGTTCAGATGTTGTGTTATCTCCTTGAATGCCTCCTCACCAAGGAGAATACCCCTCCAGATTGCCCTAAAGATCTCTATGAACTTTATTTTGTCTTTGCTGCTATTTGGGCCTTCGGTGGTGCTCTGTTCCAAGACCAGGTAAGAAAAGTGATTCCATGAAAATTTACATTAATTAACATAGCTTCATATAGAAGAGAATATTTGTAGCTCAGAGTTAAACTGCAGGATCCTTGGTTCTTTCTGAGCTTGGTGCTCTCTGAGTGCTGATGATGTTACCTAGTTTGGTAATGAAATGTCTACAAAAAAATCACCAAGCTCAGAGAGCGCCAAAGATCCCATAGCTTCATATATTAAACTGGTCACTCAGTGAATTGGTTCACAGATCATTTTAGGCAATGATTGGCTATTATGAACCACAAACTCTCAGTTTACTTTTGTTATTTGGCTATAATTAAACCAGAGGATGGCTTAGTATGATGTATGAAGCCATATCTCTTGACAAGAGCAGCTTCGCAACCCACTTAAACATATCCAGAGATTGTCCCAAAGGTGCTTTATCTAGAGGCAACTAGACTTTCTAGTTTAAACCAGAAAGTCCAGTTGCCTCCTGAAAAAGCACCTTTGGGACAACCATGACCTGGATGACGGAGAATCTCCATAGACATATCCAGAGATTCTTATGGAGAAACACAAGCATTAAAATCTACCCATTGTAAGAATATTATTATAGAAGAAATATGCGTAGTAATTTGGGGTCTAGTATTACTGAAACTCTCTTTGTGCCCTACACAGTCCTTCAAGAGATAGTTTCATTTTGTCCTACCAAGGCATTCCAAATCTAGATGACCATGTTCCTATCATGTACTTGGAACTGCTAAAAGCAATCTAACCAAAATATAATGGTGTCTTTGCCTTTGTTAAAGTCAGTTAGAGGTGATGTTGAATGCCACGTATCATGGGTTTTACACAAGAAGTTCTTAAAATATTATAGATGAGCTAGCTGGAATGAAAGTCACTGTATATTTTTCCTTATTAGTACAGATCATGTTTGATGCTATGAACTATCCATTATTAGTTTAATTCTGCCTAGATAATTTTTCATGGACTTACAAGTACATGTTTTGTTTGTAGTGATCCTTATTTGATCGCTAAAAGACAGAAAACTAAAAGCAGAATTCAAGCATTGATTCTCAACAGTAACTGATGAATGCTAGTTTTTTTAATAGTGAACAATGGGCCTGGTTTCAGATGTAGCATATTAGGGACTGTCTATAGTTCTGGGAGGAGAGTTTTCTGCAAACAAGTATTGTGGAAAAGTACCCCCATACACCTCACAAAGAGGGGGGATTTTCATAAGCCCTCTCTCATTTTTTTTTTAATGACTCCGTAATCTCTTGCATCGGGGTAGAGTTGGGACAACTGAATGGAGCTGAGTCAGGATGCCCAGTTTGCTGCAGATATGTTCTCATTGTGCCCGGAGAGAGAAATATCTGTCGTTACCTAGGATCGAACTCACAGTCTCCTGATTGTGAGGTGAGAGCTCCACCTCTAGGCCACTACACCACTCCATAAACCCTCTCTCAATGACTGAATCATATGTGCAGATCCAATTCTTCAATTCTTATTTTGGAGATTTTATATAATGTTGGATTAGTTGAAGATATTACTTATTGTAGATATTTCTTTTTTTCTTTGACTTCCCTATTATAAAACCTGGAGCAATTCTTAAGTAGTGCCCAACTGATCATGGATGTTCTCAAAAGAACCTAAACAGAATTTGATTTGGTTAGTACTTGGATAGGCCCAGGGTTGTAGGTTAAATTGACCAAATATTGAGGAATATCCCAGAAAAACAAACCACTTCCATATAGTTGTCAAGAAAGCAATATTAATGTCACATGTAGTTTCTAAGAATCAAAGCTGATTTTTGGGAGGTTTTGAGGCATTACATAAAATGTTCAGATATTTTCAAGACTATGCTTCACAACTAAATTTCCAACTCTTTCCTCCCATCTGCATATTGGGAAGAAAATGAACTAAGCCATTTTCTCATTGTTTTAATTGAGATCCTTTGCCATCAGGGCACTCTTTGTGGGAAGGGAGGGAAAAGGCTTGTTCTCTTCCCTTCTGTTTTAATCCATGTGGGGGCACTGAAACTCTCCTTCACTGATTTTCTTTCCCATAAGACAGCTCTTTTTTCATGATGCTTCTGTAACAAGAAGGGGGGAAAAATGAGGGGAGAAAGTCCCTATTTTCTGTATCTAAATTAGCCTTATTATTCCATTATTTATTTAATCCTGTTTTTCAGCTGTTATTTTGTCGTCAATTTATATTTCATATCATTAACGTGAGCCTGAAGTTCTCTCCTTATTTCCAGGTTTATTTTTTTCAATTTTTACTACAAAACCTTGTACCAATTGGTATGTCAGTTGCTCCAAAGTTTACTTGCCTGTTTCGAAGAATTTATTATAGGGAAGATGATTTTTTAAAAAAATATATTGAAAGAGTTTTGGAGAAACTGTTAATGACAACTACCATTTTTATTCAATATCCAAGCTTTCGTAGCTCTCAATCCACTTGTTAAGCTATATGCGATGAAAGCCTGACATACCTTTTTTTGTGCATACTCACAATTACAGCTGTGGGGAATGGGAGAAAGTTGGGGGAAGGAGAGGGATACCTAGTGCAAAAAAAACAAACAAACAGGTTTGTTTTAGAAAGAGAAAAATGAAATTTCAGAGTCACATTGATAATGACCTTCCTTGTGAACTGGTGTAATAAAAACACTCTTGTTTTAAACATTGAAAAACTAAAGAGACGATTGTCAATTTCAGAAAAGGCAGGTAGAGCCACATTCCTCTGTGTATTAATGATTCACCTGTGAGATGGTTAGCAGCATCAAATTTCTGGGTATGCAGCTAATGAGTAGGCTGGCTTGGTTGCTCAACAATGAGACACTGGTGAAGTGGGCAGAACAGCACCTGCATTTTCTGTCTCGCATGAGAAAAGCACATCTTCCTTCCCCTGTCCTTACCACTTTCTATAGAGGGACGATCGAGAGCATCCTGTCATATTGCATTATGGTCTGGTTTGGAAGCATTACTGCTTCAGACAGGAAGGTGGTGCAGAAAGTGGTGAGGATGGCAGAAAAGATCATTGGCAGTTCACTCCCTTCTATCCAGGACATAGCACATAAGTGTTGCTTGAGCAGGGTTTGCAGTATTATCTGGGATGCTACACATCCTCTTCACAACCTGTTTTCCTTGTTAGCTTCTGAGGGGAGGCTTTGTATTATCTGAAGCAAAACATCCAGATTCAGTCATGGTTTTGTTCCATACAGTAGCATCCTTGTGGACTCTCAAGCTTCCTCTTTCCGCTACGTATTCAATTTGGACAGTGATTAATATTTATTATATGTAAGGGTGTAGGTATATACATATGTTATGTATATACCTACATATGTTATGTTATGTATGTGTACACAATAGATAGTAAAAAATGCTTTAAAGAGTAAAAAAAAATTGTCCACGTCCACTCAGTCACATGACCCCCACCCCATCAAGCCACACCCACCAAGCCACGCCCACAGAACCGGTAGCAAAAAAAATTGCATCTCACCACTGATTTACACTCCTTGCAGACAGCTGGTAATTTGCATTGAGGCCACCTGGAAGTTTATCCGTGTCCTCAGGGTCACCTGAGTGATGCAGATGGGTTTGGAGCCTTCTTGGAACTGTTGAAAGGACTGGGTTGTAGATTGGAGAGAGGTGATGTTGTATCCCTTCCCCTCTGTTCAGTTTTGATGTAGATGACCTCTTTGACCCCTCTTTCAAACCAGTGGTCCTCTCTGTTCAAAATATGGACTTTGCTATCTTCAAAAGAGTGGCATTTGTCTTTTAAATGCAGATGGACTGCTGAATCTAGTCCTGATGAGTTTCTTTTCCTATGTTGTGCCATGCATTTACTTGGTTACTTCATAATAAGATAGAAACTTATATCAAATAGCTCTTTGCACTGACCAATCAATTTCATTGATTAATTTCATTGAATGCTCATTCAAAAACCTGTAAGATATGTAAAAGGATCAGAGGGGCTTTTTGTCTATTCAGAAGCTTTCATATTATATGTGAAATAAATGAAGACATAACTTTTATTATATTTTTTTGGTTGAAGAGTAGATGAACTTTTTTTTAACTTTATAGAGTTTATTCTTTAATCAGAAAAAGAAACAAAAGGAAATATGGAGCTTGTGTGTACTGTAAAATTAATGTGGAATATTGACAACTATGATTACCATAAGCAGTAATAACTTAATCACAATCCTTTTTACACTAAGTGATGCATACAATTCTTTTACCCAGCAAGCTGTTAGCAAATATGAATGTATGTAGTAAGAGAGAGAGATACAAGTGTACACAAAATGGTATGTTTCCCCTTTCTGCTAAGACTTACTCGGTTTAATCATGAAGTTATTACCTGAACATCTAGATTATTTGACTCGTTGCTCTGCATGCTGATCTTATATATTTTAAACAGTATTTATGAGATTACTCATCTCATTTTTTGATCCAGGAAAATACAAGCAAAACTTTTCTGAATACTTCTTCCCATCTTTTTGGCCCTGACATAATCAACTTGTTTGAATAATACTTTTCACATGTCAGCTTCATTACACATGGTTTGGGAAGAATTGGGTAGAACATAATAAAGAATACGGTAACTGATTTCTTTGGGAGTGATGAGGAGCAGGATAGCACAATAAATAGGTAGTAGATACAATCAAAAGGTTATAATTGTCAGCCTTGCAAGGTAGTGCAGACAAAAAGCACATCCAAAAATATTATTGTTACTATATTGTAAAGTTACAGTAACAGGATCTTGCAAATCTGAAAGTACATTTTTGTCCTGTTGTCTTCACAGTCAAAAAAAACAAACAAACAAAAAACTAGAGAGAGTCCCTTCTTAGATATTTGTCACGGCCACGTTCCATTTGTGGGCTAATTCTGCCTCTTATTTGCCAATTGGCTTGGCTGCGGCTTTTCCCCTTGTCTCACAGGTCATTACCAGATACCATTACACAGTAGATGGAGCCAGTCTGCCCTTCTCTAGAACATATCAATTATTAATGTACAAGCTGGTTTTAAGAAAGTCAGATGCACTGTAGCTGGATAATGAGAAAGGCAAGGGATTTTTTTTAAAAAAGTATGTTTTTTATTTATTGATTATAAAAGGTTCAAGATCATACTGGTGTCCTCATGGAAGAAATGGAAAGAATACAAAAAATTCTGAAAATAAATAAAATGACATCAGGAGGCATAGGTTACTAGATATTACCCCATGAATTGTTCCAGATGACCAATGGAAACACATATTGAGGAGTTCTTGGATCTTTCTATATACCAACATATTTGCAGTCTGAGAATAGAAAAACTTTCTGATGCAGATTACTCCCCCCCACATTCCACTCTAATTATTTATTCAGTAAATTAAGTAAGCCAGGGCTTATCTCTCAGTGTTTCACATTTACTGCACTGCTTACTTTGACATTTCACTCAGGGAGTGAACTAGAGAACATTATGTCTGCTGAGTTCCTCTGTGTAGGGTACAGAATCTTTTTTTCAAAGAATAGTGATTCTTTGAATAAAACCCATGAACATAACATTATCAAATTAACAGTTTGATACTAGTTACAATAGAGAGCTGAGCAGAATCATATATGGATGTCAGAGCAATTTTTAGTAAAATAACAGAGAAAATAAAGTTGACAGAGAAATCATGCCATAACTAAGCAACTGAATATCTGCAAAGTCTACAGCCACTAGTCCATATAGATCCTAAGTTAGGGTGTCATGGTTAGATTCAAGGGGTGCTCATATGATTTAAAACATCTAGGGCAGCGTTTCACAATCTTGGCAATTTTAAGATGCATGAATTTCCACTGGCTGGCCGGGGAGTTCTGGGAATTGAAGGTGACACATTTTGAAGTTGTTAAGAATGAGAAGCATTGATCTAGGGAACGGGGCAAGATCTGGACTAAGCGGGATAGAAAATCTGGATGAGACAAGCAGGAAAATCTTCACCTACTCAAAAGTCAGGACTTTGTCCTCCTTGTTTAAATGACAGTCATTTTCATTAAGGGCAGAAATACTCAACTTGAAACTCAGAAGAATGCATGCAGTCCTTAGTACTGTTGGGAGGATCCACCACTGTCTTTCCAGATGTTGCTACAAACGGTAGCTTTTACAGGGATAGAAAAGGAAAATTACAAAATAGGAGATTAATTGTTTGAACTGTATTTGTTGCAATCTTAATATAGGTTTTGAATTAGAATTAATTTAATTTTTTTAAATGTCATGCTTGGTTCCCTTGCCCCTTTGTCCTGAAAGAGATCCTAGTTTGGATTATGACTCTTGAACTTTTCAAAAGTGGAGTATGACCCTGCTTTACGACTCAGCATGAAGCCTCTCTCAATCTCTCTTGATGAAATTTGCTGTACGCATTAAAATCCTTGAGAGTCTTAATCTTTGCTGCAATACTACATAAAAGCATTTTGCAAAGTTGCATTTGTAATTTAGACCCGACAAAATATACCTCTACAATGTTGTTCTGGACAGTGAACTCCCTGTCCCTTTCTCAGCTTCTCTGTAAATGTCAGCGCGGAGAGTCCAAAGTGCCGTAGTCTGAATAAGAACAAGCAAAGATCTGGTGAAAAATGATCCAATATAAAATCTGTTTATTGCTTGCTATAGAAATTGCCCTTAGCTCTGACCTTTTGCAGATGAAATGTCAGAATAAACAATATGAATGCTTTCCCACTGTTGCAGGCTGGTAGGTGGGCAGCAAGGTCCTTCTCTGAAAAGGGGTGGAAAGAAGAGCATTAAAGTCAACAAGCCCACCCCCCCTTACATGAGCAACCAAAATTTATCATTGCTCTGGTAGTGTGGGTTGCTTGATTTCCTGCTATTTAACATTATTTTAGTGCTAAAGATAATCAGTTTTCTCAGTCCTGTTATTTTGGAGGGTTTTTCATACCAGAATTACTTTTTTTAGGCGATCCATGTTGGAAACAGAAAATGAGGTGGGTAGAGAAAGGAGCCAAGCAAAAGCAGCAGTCCTAAAAAAAAAGATTAAAATTTAGAAATTGGTTAAGGAGATTGAGAGACTTGATTTTCACAGCACAGATCCCTTTTCAGATATACGGCAGCCATAAAAAGGCTGGAATTATGCTATTTTAAGTTAGAAAAGCCACCATATTGCAGAACTCTTGATGGCTGGGTTTTAGTAAGAGGACTTCATCCTTCTCCTCTCAGGATATCCATAGAAAAAGTCTGAAGTTGGTGCAATTACTTGTATTTTTTTTTAAAAAAAATTATATCACCATTCCCTGGGGAGACGTTTCATAGAAACTCAATGAAATGAACTTGTGGCTTCATTTGACTGGCTGTATTGGAAAAGTGTCTGAAGCCAACATATCTAAGAAAAATAATCCTGAAAGAATCCAGTGAGAGCTTGAAGTTGACTTGGCAGGAACTTTTGGTTCACAGTGATATTCACCAGGCACATTTCAATAAGACCTTCACTTTAGATGGATTCCTTACATCATTTCTTGTCAATAGATTACTAACTGTCCTGTTAGCTCTTCTCAGTAATAAAAAATTAAACTGAACATGTAGACAAAGGGTATATTATATACAGTATGTAAATGGGCTATCATAGAGTAACAACAAAAAGGACTCCATACAAACTCACATCATCTTCAACACAAGTCTTTCCTATAGCAAGCTTCTGTAACCTGGTTATTTTCCAGATAGCCCTGCTAGCTGAAGAATTATAGAAATTAAGGCCTACACATTGGGAGGTTGCGTCCCTATAGCATCAGTTCATTGTTCATCTGTATTAATGAAGGATTGAAAAATAGTATGTATGTGTGAACCAATATTTTGAACTCTATCTGGATAATCAAAGAACAACAAGAAAACAGTTACATTGTGACTTAAGAAGCCTTCAAATTAAAGTAGCAGACCTTTTTTTAAAATATAGGCTAGCCAAAGAGCAACAGGGCAAGAATGTCTCTTCCATAGCATCATGGATATTAAAGGAGCAACCACAACATTCTAGGTAGCAAATAGCTCAACTTTTGAACTACACCTGTATAGTTCCTGTGTGACCTGTGTGTTTGTAAAGATATCTCTAGTACAGTGCATTGCTGTGTGGGGCTTATAGTAAATTATGTCCAACTTCTATGGAGAAGTCAATTATTCTAATTTTCACATTGCTGTAGAATTTCTCAACAGATCATGATATTTTATGACAGCTGTGTACAAGAACAAAAGTATGGCTGAACCCAAGTTTTTTGTTTTACCCATTGAGATGAAAATATGCCTTGATTGCTGGAAGAAGATTTTGCTAGCATAGCTTGATGTTAGTCCTGGACTTTCTTCACTCAGCGAATCTGAGTGAATTCACTTAGTAAATTGTCTGTCTGTCTGTCTGTCTGTCTGTCTGTCTGTCTGTCTGATTATTTGGCCACCCATCTTACCACAGAGTAACTCTATACACGTGCAGTTAAATCTGCACTCTTGAATTAGATGTCTTTTATCATATAGGCTGCTTGTTTAGGAATTATAAAATTGCTAAGATAAAATGCGGGGGCGAAATATAGAAGTATACCTGTATGTACCCTGTTTCATCATAAAGACAAGTGTTATTAGTTAAACTTAGGCAGAAGTAACTTTATCTGGAAAGAAGGCTGTGGAATTTAAAGCACAATATACGTATTATATGGATTGAGTATATGATGCAGACCATAGCAACTGAAACACCAAGGCAGTCTTAGCTAATGTTAAAAAAATTAAGCAAGGATAAGTATGTGTTTAGGAGAGTAGTCTAGACTGAGAAGTCAAAGAAAAAAAAATCCTAAGAAGTTAGTGGCAAACCACTTATACTTTGTTGTCCAGAAAACTGCATGGCTATGTCCAGGTAGTCATCATCAGTATTTAAAGCAAGACTTAAGTGAATCATCATGTTTATTGTTTTGTACAAATAAGGAACTGATAGTATTAACATTCCAATAGAACCTTGTCCTCTGCCTGATATCTAAAGCAGGGGTCCCTAACCTCCAGTCCATGGACCTGCACCGGTCCGTGGCATATCAGTAAGAAACAAGCAAAGTCCCAATTGCCGGATGCAGGCAGCATGTTGTGAAACCACCCCCTTCAGTCCCTGGAAGAACATTTCTCCATGGAACCGGTCCATGGAACCAGTCCCTGCTGCTGATCTAGAGGATTTCAAAGTACCATATTTTCTGCAGGAAACAAAGCCACTCTCACCATGGATTCTTTTCCTGCTATATCTTTATCTTATTCATCATCCAATCCGGAAAGAAAGTTATCTTCACCCATTTCCTTTGTCATCTTGGGTCTTCCTATTTCCCACCTATGTCCCCAGAATGTGATTATGTATTATTCTTTTGGCCGATTTTAAAAGCCACTGTTTTAGGGCATCCACATAGAGGTCAGAAAAATCAGAGCTCAAAGGGATCCTGCAAAGATCTGTCCCCAAACTTAGAACAATAAGTAAATACCCAATACTTCTCAAACAAATTGCAAGTAGGATCTGACTCTCAGATAATAACTCATTGGATTGCCTTTCAGCATTTATTAGAATAATATATCAAACAAAAATTATATATTCATTAAAACTTATTTTCTCTATTTTTTTTGGAAGCTTGTAGACTATAGAGTTGAATTCAGTAAATGGTGGGTGACTGAATTCAAGACCATCAAGTTTCCTTCCCAAGGAACAGTTTTTGACTTTTATATTGATTCGGAAACAAAAAAAATTGAACCTTGGTCCAAGCTGATCCCCAAATTTGAATTTGACCGAGAAATACCATTACAGGTGAGTAATACATTTATGCACATATATGAGACGGAGAATGTTAAAGGCACAACCATAGTTGGAAAAGAATGTGTGAGATCAGTCTCCAAATTAATTATTTTATTAATTATTTTTATTTACTTTAAAATAATTATTAATTATTTTAATTAATAATTATTAATTAATTATTTTATTTACACATTATTTTTGAAGCCAGTCTTTATACTGAGAAGCATAGTTGTCTATTTTTCAATACATACTGATAAACTGTTAGGATTTATCAGTTTATTTATTACAAACTGATATGGAAATCATTTGGTGAGAACTTAGAGATCTGAACTGTGTCATAAGAGACAGACAGAGTCTACCTGAAAGAACAACCTGTTGTCCTTGAACTTAATGTGATGTGATTTTATTAATTTTTATGTATGTACTTTTTGTGTCTACTTGAATTAAAATGTGATTGTTATCACAGGTTCTGATTTAATCCAGTAGAAACACATGAAATAAGGGCCAAATTTGGCATGAAAACAGCAATTGCTCCATTATTATAGTCGTTAGTGCAAGGGATATGTGTGCCCTTCTTTTTAGGAATGCTGTTTAAAAGAAAACCCACTATAGTCCAGTTTTTAAATCCATCCTCCTCTTCCTTTTCCTCCTCTGCTCATATTCATTTTTGGCATCCACATTTCGGTACCGTGTAATGCACAAATAAATATAATGATAACAATGAAGCAATTGCTGTTTTCTTGCCAAATTTGACTTCATTTGCATGTATTTCAATTAGATTTGGTCTTTTCAAAATTGCATTGTTCACTAGGGATCATCGGGATAGTTTTAACCTCCTTCCATGCAACATTCTTCTTCTTCTTCTTCTTCTTCTTCTTCTTCTTCTTCTTCTTCTTCTTCTTCTTCTTCTTCTTCTTCTTCTCATCATCATCATCATAAAAATTATAATTTATTTATATTTATAACATATTTATTTAAATTTATAATTATAGTACGATTACATGCCTTAAGCTAGAAAAATATGGGAGGCCTGCTGTCTTTTTTACAGTTTCCTACAGAAAGCAAGGAGGGTGTATACATCATCCATGCTCCATGCAGCAGCATCTGTTTCTCTCTGTAGCAGTGATATCTTGAACTCTTGTTTTTCTGCTTGAGGCTCTGCAGTTGCTACAAGTTAATGCTGCCTCTCAAGCTGGTGACAGGAGAAGAATGATGCTGACATGATTTAGGGAGGCAAAAAAAAGCAAACCAGGCCATTCTGAGATGATGATGATGATGATTACTATTATTATTACTATTACTATTATTATTATTATTATTATTATTATTATTATTATTATTTGCAATTTTGGCCTTCTTGACAACAAAGAAGAGGTTTTGTAATTTGGCCAGTTTTAGCCGAAAAGTCTTTACAGGCATTATAGTCTGATTCCACTTTACAGTTAGTGTTTGGATTTCCATTTGTTGTCTTGATGATAGTAAGAATGCAACTGCAGTGATCCCATCTCCAGTCATTGTGAATTTTGGAAACAGAAAACAGGAAAGAAATTCTGTTAGATGCAGCCATTACATGTTTGGTGTAATATTTTGCTGAAAATTACCACTGATACTATTGTGAGAAAAGGTCTACAGCAGTGCTTACCAGACTTGGGTAAATTATCCAGAATTGGATAAAAGTGGTTTTTCTTTGGGTAATGACACACAAACCCATTACTCAATCACAACAGGGACATTTAAGTAAAGACTTTCTGACAAGCAGTTTTGGGTAATGAAGCACTAGTTTGGGAAGTTTGGGAAGCACTGGTTTATGGGATACTGTACACTTTTTCTGGAGTTAGATGGAACATCACTTCCATAATTTAAATTGGATGAGAATATTGGTAAATCAAAATATTAAAAATGTAAAGCAGCTTAGCCATGAGCCAATTAAACAAAAAATTGCTAAATTGATATAAACAACCTAAATGTCCTTTATCCTAATTCTGAACTTGCTATCTAGTGACGTCATATCACTGGAACTCAGAGCCTGATTCTTAGGTCAGTTTTTGCAAAATGATAGAAAAGATGTCAAAGAAGACACCACACACATCGAAGTAGTCCTTGACTTATGACTGTTTGTCTTATGACAGCTCAAAGTTATGATAGCCTTGAAAAAGTGACGTGTGATCTGTCCTTGAAGTCATGACCTTTGCACTACTTGCTAGGTCACATGATTGGAATTCAATCATGTGACCAGCTTGCATTTATAATTGTTGCTGTGTTTTGTGGTCATGCGATCATGATTTGTGACTTTCCCAGTCAGCTTCTGACAAGCAAAGTCAATTGGGGAAGCCAGATTCATTTAACAACCATGTGATTCACTCAGCAGCCACATGATTGGCTTAATGACGGCTGTAAAAATAGTTGTAAAATTGGACCTGATCACATGATTATTCGTTTAATGGGATTCCCCTTGGGGTGCACCCGGAGGCTCCAACTGGTGCAGAATGCAGCCGCGCGGGGTATTATGGGAGCAACGGGACACTCCCACGTGACACCTCTCCTGCGCGAGCTGCATTGGCTTCCAGTGGACTTCCGGGCGTGCTTCAAGGTGTTGGTGACCACCTTTAAAGTGCTCCAAGGCTTAGGGCTGGGGTACTTATGGGACCACCTTCTACCACCGATAGCCTCCCACCAGCCAGTTCGCTCCCACAGAGAGGGCCTCCTCAGGGTGCCGTCAGCCAGACAATGTCGGCTGGCGACCCCAAGGGGAAGAGCCTTCTCTGTGGTGGCACCAACCCTCTGGAACAATCTACCCCCAGAGATACGAGTGATCTCAGACCTCCGGAGTTTCCGTCGGGCCCTAAAAACTTATTTTTTTCAGTTAGCCAGGCTGGCCTGACTCCATGTCGGTTTTAAAGTTCATATTGATTTTAAATTGAAATGTTTTAAATTATAGGCCAAATTTCATTTAATTCCTTTTAAACCATTTTAATTTTTGTGTACAATGTTTTTATTTGGCTGTTCACCGCCCTGAGTCCGAAAAGAGAAGGGCGGTATAAAAATCAAATTAATAATAATAATAATAATAATAATAATAATAATAATAATAATAATAATGGCTGTATTGCTTAGCGACAGAAATTCCAGTACCAGCTGTGGTTGAGGACTACCTGTATTCCACGCTTTGAATATGATTGAAACTATTTAAAGATAAGGGGAGTATAAGAATAATTGCTCATGAGATATTGTCATGCAATGCCACTTACTGAGCACACTTGCCTGACTTCTCAGGCTGGGATGTTCTGAGTCTCCTAGCAAATGCTTCTCATATCCCTTCCAGGCCTGTCTGGTTCATACCAATGAAACCATCCGGCTGCGCTATTTCATGGATCATCTCTTGGAGAGACACAGGCCTGTCATGCTGGTGGGAAATGCAGGCACGGGAAAGTCTGTGATTGTCGGAGATAAGCTGTCTGTCCTGGATTCTGAGCAGTACCTGGTGAAGAATGTTCCTTTTAATTACTATACAACCTCTGCCATGTTGCAAGGTAAACTGCAAGGTGAAGTGGGGGAGAAGGAAACAAATTTGCCAAGGCAATTATTTAGCTAGGATAGAAATGTGCTAAGAGTTGTTGAATACTGCAGGCCAGAGGAAAAAATAAAATAAAAATCGAGGGTGACATAAAAATCGCAGTGGTTAGGATGCAGTACTGCAGGCTACTTCTGCTGACTGCCGACTGCTTGCAATTTGGCAGTTCGAATCTCAAGGTTGACTCAGCCTTCCATCCTTCCATGGTTGGTAAAATGAGAACCCAGATTGTTGGGGTCAATATGCTGACTTTTTAAAACTGCTTAGAGAGGGCTGTAAAGCACTGTGAAGCAGTATATAAGTCTAAGTGCTATTGCTATCACTGATACAGTATAGATCCTACTTTAAAAGAATTACAGAACCCAGAAATTAAGTAGCACTTAATTAGTAAAACTCACAGGAAAACGGAGTCTATTATTTAATTGGAATGCCAAACATTTAGGTAATAATTTAGGTACTACATTACAGCAAAAGACTCAAATTCATAAATTATGGGCATTTGTAGCATTACAAGTACATTTCTGTGGCTTGCAACAATACTTTGTAGTACTGATCTTGGAAAAAAATACATGTCAACCTGGTAACTAAACCAAATATAGGTCTTCTGGTTAATAATTCTGTCAGCCAACAAATGGCTTTGTTTTGCAACTCTGTTTCACAGGAAGAATGTATTATTTGATTAATCTATGTTTAATGGCACACTATGATGCTCTTTATCATCTTCATTTTTTGTGTCACTAGACACTTTTGTATCAATACAGGTAGTCTTTGACTTATGACCACAGTGGAGCCCAAAATTTCTGTTACTAAGTGTAACAGTTGTTAAATGAACTTTTCCTCATTTTACAACCTTTCTTGCCACAATTTTTAAGTGAATCACCGCAGTTGTTATGTTAGTAACATGATTGTTAAGTGAAGCTGGCTTCCCCATTGACTTTGCTTGTCAGGTCAAAAAAAGTGATCACATGATCTCACATGACATTGCAACTGTCATAAATATGAGTCAGTTGCCAAACACCTGAATTTTAATCACACGACCATGCAGATGTTGCAACAGATGTAAGTGTGAAAAATGAAGATAAGTCACTTTTGTCAGTGTTGTAACTTCGAATGGTCACTAAATGAACTATTGTAAGTCATGGACTGCCTGTATATGTAAAGGCTTCAGTGTTGTATCCTTAAGCTAATGAACTTTCGTGCAGCACATGTGACATTTGGGTTTTGGGACTCTTGTGTTGCTCTCTGAGTCTAAAGAAAATTTAAATGGGAATAAACTAAAATTATAGCTTTTAAAATAATTTTTAATGTGGCAAAGAATTAGCTGGGTCATTTAGACCATCATGGCCTAAGCAAAAAAGGGCAAAGATAAATGTTTTTTTCAATTCTGTTTTGAGAGTGGAGCAGATAATAGTTTTAACTATCTGAAAAATACCTTTCATGATGCTAAGGTCACTAGGAGATGCATTTTCTTCGTACTGATGTTCTAAAGTTGAACTTCTTCCAAGAAAATATGGTTCTATCAGTGCTTCATCTATTTTATCAATATTCAGAGTATTGTCTTCAGTAGCAGCTCTCTTGACTGAACCAGCCAGTTTCTTAATGTGTTTGAAAGACTTCTCCATGTTCTTTAATATCCAAGCACAGTGCATGTCAGTTCAATCCACTTTGCTGTGATTTTTTTTTCTTTAAATTTGAAAATCTGTTGTTATCTATTTTAGTGCCAGGGTGCTTAAAGTGTAACGCAATGCACCAAGACTGTGTTGTTTCAAAGAAAGGATTTCTCATGGGAAAATGGGGAAACATCCTTACAAGCTTTACCTTTTCTGTGGCGACTAGTTTATCAATATAATGTTCAAAACGAACATATTTATGAGGCTTTTATCTATAATTAAAATTGCTTTAATATTTGAGCATGAGCAATTCAAAATTTATGCAGCAGCAGCAGCAGAAGAAGAAAGAGTTCCACCTAGAATTATTTTGCAAAGGAGAATGCTGCAGGCAAGTTGTCAGTTCCTGCAGTTTCTGCCATTCCTTAATCATCCCAGCTACAATCTGGTTACAGCTGAATAAATGTCATAGATTAACCTTACTTGAATTGATGCCCTCCAGATACATTGTACTTCTGTAATTTCATCCAGTATTTTCATGTTGAAATCTGTCATTATGAGGATTGTAAAGAGAGGCCTGTAACTCAGAGAGTGATCTTTCTTGTTTATCCAGAAATGTGGGGCCTGTAGGAATAAATACAGGTATACCATTTTACTCAGTAGTGGGTTTCAAATCCCATCGCTACCGGTTCGCTTATGGGCACACGTGCATGCGCAAAGCTTCTGTGAATGCGCAGAGACGTCCGGGCAGGTGGGCGGAACTACCAGTTTGCTCAATCCAGGGTGAACTGGTAGCAACCCACCACTGATTTTACTGTTCAGTTTCTGAACTAAATGCTTCATTTAGGCTTTTGTGCAGATTGGCAATTTATTGTGTAATATTGTCCTACTTTGAAACTTTTTTTTTGCCTCTTGAATCCCCCACTATTTATAGATAATCCGCAACTTTGAGACATTTCACAACATTTAGTAGACGTTGATCCAGATGATTTTCTCTGTAGACATTAGATTTAAATATTGTGCATGATGGGCTGGAAAAGACAGTTCCACTCTAACACAATTAATAGTGTCCTGATGAAATATATCTAAGAAAACAAAATCAGTTTGGAGAGTGGAATTTGGATGGTAATCAAAATATGCAAGGGGGTGCTTTTAATAATCCTTTGGTTTAGCTCTTCTGTGTTTTAAGTCCCACTTTTACAGTTTAAATTCTTACAGTGCATAATATAATTAGACAATTTTGTGATTGATTTAATTATTATGAGCCATCAAATTGGTGTCATCTTTAGCAACAACCTAGATACTGTCTCCAGGATGAAATTTGGTTATTGTAGAACAGGCTTTCCTGATACATCAAGTATAGTAATAAATAAGAGCCCTGAGCAGTACATTGTGTGGTGTTTCTTAAATGAAGAAAAACTTGACCACAGATACCTTTATATGCTTGGAGGAGTATATGAGTTCGTACTACCTTGCACATACTCAGTTAAATTGTACCAAACAATTAAAAATCATATTCAGCAATATCAAGTCCTTATATCATTTTAAAAAGTTAGCTAGAGTTAGCATTAGGGTTATTTGCAAACATCGTTTAGTCCAAACTGGCATTGAAAGATTATTCTCTGACTTCCATGCATCACTTGAAAGTTATCCAGGACCCGCAAACAAAAATATTATGACACACTGTGGCGCAGTGGTTAAATGCAATACTGCAGGCTACTTCTGCTGCCTGCTGACTGCCTGCAATTTGGCAGTTCAAATCTCACCAGACTCAGTGTTGACTCAGCCTTCCATCCTTCCGAGGTGGGTAAAATGAGGACCCAGATTGTTGGGGGCAATATGCTGACTCTATAAACTGCTTAAAGAGGGCTGTAAAGTGGTATATAAGTCTAAGTGCTATTTCTATTATCAATTCTTTATGTAGCAATTTTTCATTTCCATCCCCAGTTGCTGATAATAAGGCAAGTCCAAAGTGCCTTGAGTTAAATAAGAGACAATCTGTACAATTTAATGTAAACTAGCTTTTGTAGTTTAATATAAATTATGAATGGTTTAGAGTTAGCTCCAATTAATATGCTTCAATAATAAAAATAGATCACACAAACTATTTTTTTCTAAGATCACCCTTGGCAATATATAATACGGGAGATTTTTTTTAATTTTTCACTTCAACAAATAGATTGAATGAATTTCTGTATTTGTTCTATTTTATGTCTACCTATAATGAAACCTGCTTGTCTTCATTAATATGTCCAGGAGCGAGTTTTGCAAACCTGTTTGCTAAAATGCTTATAAACATTTTACGAACCTGATTAGTGAAAAAAATGGGCATTTATATCCATTGCTTCTAAATTAGCATAACAGTATTATTCATGTTTTATTTCTATGACTTTGGAACTCTCAAAATAGAATTAAAAGGCAAAAGAAAATAGTGAACTAAAATATAATAAGATAACTAATAACATTTCATCTGTAACTATCAATCCTCAGAATCTTATCAGTTTTTACATCCTATATGGCTCCCCTATATTATTTGAACTAATAAAGCATTCAAAGAATCATTATAATCTTGAATAATATTAAATTTATTTAAATTTTTCTAGTTTTGAATACCTCATTATAGTCCAATTTATATATATATATTTTCAGAAGGTTCCTAATTTTGTTAGCTTTGTAAATCAATTTGCTCTTAGAAAATGTAGTAGATAGATTCTTATTTTTCATTTTTTGTTTTTCAGCATTTCAAGTTTTTGAGAAGTAACAAAATTTTTGCTTGCCGTTTTGGAAGTTCAGATACATTTCATTTACTTTTATACTTGGAACAGTTTTTGTTAACAATTCCTGTAAATAAATTAATAGTTGAATAGTTAATATTTGAACCAGAAATTTGTTTCTAAATTTATCATCTTTTTTCAGTATTCTTTTTTTAATTGTACTATCTTCACCTGTAAATAATCCTCTTGTAAATGCTTTCATTCTGTCACAGACCAGCGCATTCAATTATGTTTTGTTTAAATTAATCTGAAAGAGGGGGGAGAGAGAGGGAGAGAAGGAAAGAGAGAGAGAGAGAGAAAGAAAGAAAGAGAAAGAAAGAAAGAAAGCAAAAAAAGAAAGAAAGAAAGAAAGAAAGAAAGAAAGAAAGAAAGAAAGAAA
>WNWU01000012.1:1977431-2019167 GCA_012654045.1 Ptyas mucosa | reverse complement strand
AAAGAAAGAAAGAAAGAAAGAAAGAAAGAAAGAAAGAAAGAAAGAAAGAACCATATCTTGCATTCAAATGCGTGAATGCTAGATGGAAATAAAGTCATTGGGGGTAGCAGCTGGAAAAAAAAGATGGCCCGTGGATATAGAGAATAGTGGCCTAGGAATAGAAATTGTATTTTTCCTAGATTTGGTATCATCTTTCAACCTTCTTAAGTCAGCACTGCCTTCGTCCACTGGATTCAGGATTCAATGATTAAAATTCTGTTCAACTCACAGGACTGTAGCTGAGAAAATCTCTCTTACTTTTCTGTTTTAAAGAAAGTCCTTGTTCCATTCCATCTTTCTTATAAGCAGCGGTGAAAGATGCTTATTATATCTTTGCAACAGCACAAGGATTCATGCTGGTTCTCTACATGTAAGTGACTGGGGTATTAAGCCCATGCAAGCAAGCACAAATGGACAGATGCAAATAACTAAGCATTGGGAAAGGCAACATGGGAGGATGGTTTGTGTGACATTCAGGAGTTTTTACAGAATGTTTATATTATTTAACATGGTTATGATGCTCAGCAGACTTCCAGATGCAATTAGCTGCCAAACATAAGGTAAGTCAGGGAAAATCCTGCAAAAGGCCATTGAGCCTCCTTGCAAAGTTTCTTCATGTATCAAATTTACCCGTGGAGAATTCCACAGCCCATCAGCCTCTAGGAAACACAGCAGATGCTTAATAACTCTAAATACAGTGACTGTTTATTCTTCCATAATTGGGATCTGTGTGTCTGTGCTAGACATGTGGCTTATGATATTATTGTGAGGCGCATTCTCAAATTAAAACACTGCTTTCACGAACATGTCATTTAATCTCTCAGTAATTGCATTTCAATTTGATGTATCTCTTCTACACTTGTTAAGACTCTAAAAGGGTTGTTTTCTATGTTAATTAAGCTTTAATTAAATGCTTATTTGAAAACCGTATCTCACTTCCAGAAATTTCAAAATTGTCATGGTGCTAGGTTGTTGAAAGGAGAAAATTCTGCAGAGACAGAGGTGTCAGCTTTCACCGAGTGTTTCAAATTCTTTTATGCCCCAAGCTGTCAAAACCTGAGAAATCAGATACATTGCATGGATGCTAAATGCAAAGCAAAAAGCACTTTAATAACCTATAAATATATAATCAGTGTAGTGAAAAGCAAATTATAAATCTTTTTGTAATTGTTTGCCTACATCATGAAATTCAGATGCAGATATTTGAAGATATTTTATTCTTGTAGGATTGCTTCTAGCTTTAGTGTTTTACTAAAGTATGGCAGAAAATATAGTCTTCAGTTCTGTCTCCTCTTATTTGGGAAATGGGACCCCTTACTTCTGAATAAATGCGTATAAAATTGTAGTTTAAAAGCCTTTGCTGGTTTATGTATGTGAAGTGTATGTATCAGTAGTGGGTTTCAATTTTGGCCACTACCAGTTCACTCATGGGTGCGTGCGCACTTGCACATGCACGCAACATTTCTGCGCATGTGCAGAGATGTCTGGGCGGGTGGACGAAGCCTCCTGCCGCTGCCGCTACCAGTTCGTCTGACCTGGGGTGAACCAGTAGCAACCCACTACTGGTATGTATATATATTAGTCACTAGGTTATTATATATACATATATAGCAGTGGCTCTATATATTAACCTTTTGGAGCATGTATCTCTATTGAAAATAATATAATCTAGTGCATGTCTCTGTATTGAAAATCTATATATTTATATTGCCATCCATACATGAATATGTACTACATGGGGCAGGAGGCAGAATTAATATCAAAACAGCAATAATAGTGAAATGGATGGGAAAGTGATACATTTAGATAATGGATAACAGAAGCAGAATTCTGTCTAAAAAAGCAGCATGATGCTCATACTCACAAAAAGTTGAAAGGACTTGAATATATTGCCTTTCAAAGCGAGGAATAGCAATATCACTTAGACTTATGTATCGCTTCACAGTGCTTTACAGCCCTCTCTAAGCGGTTTACAGAGTCAGCATATTGCCCCCAACAATTTTGGTCCTCATTTTACCCACCTCAGAAGGATGGAAGGCTTGAGTCAACCTTGAGCTGGTGAGACTCGAACTGTGAAACTACTGGTAGCCAGCAGTCAGCAGAAGTAGCCTGCAGTACTGCATTCTAACCACTGCGCCATCAAAGCTAAACCATTTTGTAAACACAGGTTCCTATGCAGAAAAGTATGGCAAGAAAGGCAAATGAAACCCAAGACTTAAACTTTGGGACATATAGAGAGAGTTAGATTCTCAGATAACTTCAACTTAATCAGGACTGCTTGGTATCTGCAATAAAGTAATGTATCTATCCAAAACCTCCTCCTTGGATCTTCTAATAAGCTTATGGGAGTGTATCATTCCCAGGCAGCATTCCTGACATGGAGCCATAGACCAGATGGAGACATTCAGGGGTTATTATTGCTGCTTTTAGCTTGGATACTCAATTCAATACTTCAATACTTTTGAAGCAAAATAAAACAAAGCAGTCTGTTTTTATGACCATTGATTTCTTTAACCTGGAGAAGGATAAACTTCCATTCAGATAAAATGAATGCTTATTCAGGTTTTGGCAGAGCAGCATTTGTCAAATTGAAATAACGTGTCCCTGGAATGCATCACTATAGCCGAAATGAAATTGAAAGTTGTGCCATAGAACCTTGTCACTAGTAATTGCTCAACAGGCCTATAGGCAGTTTGCCATTAGACCCAAGACTTTCTTCATTTATCAATGATTCTGATAAGCCAACATACAGTTCAGCAGCCAAAATTGAGGCATTTGTACATTGAATGAATTATACATGAATCTGTAAAATTGTTACATCACTGATAACTGTAACCATTCTGCTAAAAATGGTTTATTAACTTACTCAGAATTGAATTTTCTTCTCTGCTGTTTAATTCTTATCCTGTCCCTATCCTGCTTCAATTTTTTTGGGGGTGAGCAGAATATTTTTCTAGTTCCACTGAGGGAGCAAACTTGGATATTCAAACCACATTTTAGAATGGCTACAATTAAGGATGCTGCCTAAGAATGGAGCTAAATATGATGTTAATTTTTTAAGGCTGCTTCTCAAAATAGCAATGCTACATGAAGAACTGTAATGGAGTGTGTGGATGACCTTGAAGAAGGAGGAGAGGAAGAGAAGCCGCCTAGAAAACTATCAGACAAGAGAGGCAGGAGCACCCCAGTGGCTTAATAGCTAGAGAGAGAAACTTAGAAAGATGTCAGCTCTCCCAGGTAAACCAGATAGGAAACATGAGTAGATGAGCTAAATCTACTTTATTGTAAAGCTACATAACAGAATCTTGCAAGTCTTGAAAGTACAAAATGTCCCGCCACCTCTTTGAACTGCTTGTTCCATTAGGGCAGGATGGAACAAGCAGTTTCTCTGTTTCTCCGTTAAGAAAAATGTATACATGGCATTTCCTCCTCCAATTTTTCCATGTCAAAATAACCAGTTAGTAGTTTTGCTGAAACAACATGACTTGACCAAAATCACCCCATGAGTTTTCATGGCAAAGAGTAGACTTGCATCAGTGAGATGAGCTACATATAAATTTGATAATTAATAAATACATGTCTCCATGGTCCTAGACCTAGTAAAATGACCTTAACCCCTGCACTAGTGTCTCTATGTGGTTTATGTGTCTTTATGGGATTTGCTCCTGCAAAGAGTTTCTCTTAGCAACCTTCCAACCTTTTGATGGGTAGAAAAATTGCTTTTTCTCAATGTCTATGAAGAACATATAGACTTTTTCTCAGTTCTTCAACTCACTACATACGTTATAGTGAGCTGTCTAAAAAGCAAAGCTAAGGACTTATATTTTTCCTTAGTTTGATTTCAATCAGTATCAGTTACTGATTTTTCTGCATTTTGGAGAGGAATTTCTTTCATTTCACTAGGATAATAAAGATATGCACATACACCTAGTTGGTAGTAAATTCCCACTAGTTGATAGCCATTCTATTTATTATTTCTAGAAGAAGGACAGGTTGGGAGTGCCTGTGTCCCTTCTCAGACATCCACTGAACACGTGAGGAGAAATTGCTCGTGTCTTTTTAAGCTCCCTTGGGGGAGCAACGTTACCAGCAGCGGAACAAGCTATAGTCAGTAACTGGGGAACTGTCTCCATTTGTTCTTTACTGCCTTCTGTGGAACAACTAGCAAGTCTCTCATGTCAGTTACAAATAGAAGAATCTAGCTTAGTCAATTCTGTATTGGTCAAAGATCTCTGTTTTCCTGCACTTTCCTTTTACAGATGTCTAGATGGTGACGAGGGAGGGAGGGGAGAGAAGAAATCTTCCTCTAAACCAGCAGCCCCCAACCTTTTGGGCACCAGGGACCAATTCCATGGAGAGAGCTTTTTCCATGGACCAAAGGGGTGTGGTTTCATGTGCTGCCTGCATCACCCTTCAGGGGTGAAATGCTCCCGGTTCGGACTGGATCGCCTGATCCGGTAGAGTTGGTGGCAAGTGGTTCGGAGAACCGGTAGCAAAAATCCCTGTGCCCACCCCCCATGCCCAGCTGAGCCATGTGATCATCAGAGGCTGTTTTTTTTTACTTTTAAAAGCATTTTTTCTATAACCTATTCGGCTGAAAAAATGCTTTTAAAAGTTAAAAAAAAAGCCTCTGATGATTGCGTGGCTCAGCTGGGATAGTCAGAGGCTTTTCAAAGCATTTTTTCTGCAACCCCTTCGGCCAAAGAGGTTGTAGGGAAAAAAATGCCTTTAAAAGCATCTGGCGATCCCAGCTGACTTGCCTGATCGTCAGAGGCTTTTCAAAGCATTTTTTTCTGCAACCTCTTCAGCCAAAGAGGCTGTAGGGAAAAAAAATGCCTTTAAAAGCCTCTGGCGATCCCAGCTGACTTGCCTGATCATCAGAAGCTTTTCAAAGCATTTTTTTCTGCAACCTCTTAAGGTTGTAGAAAAAATGCTTTTAAAAGTAAAAAAAAAAGTTGGCCACGCCCACACAGTCACATTACACCCCCCCACCACCAAGCCACGCCCATAGAACCAGTAGTAACAAATTTTAGATTTCACCCCTGCTTAACTTGTTTGCACAGCCCAGTTTCTGGCATGCTGAGGCCTAGTGCTGGTCCACGGATCGGGGGTTGGAGATCCCTGCTCTAAATGCAACCTAAGTCTGAGAAAACAAAATAATTGGCTGAAATGGTTATGGTGTTGGTCTCCCAGTGACTTTTTAAGTGGCTAGTGGAAGCCATTACAATATTATATCCATTAGCTAAACACTTACCTTCAGCATTAGGTAAAGTATAAAGTCACATGTCAACATCAGTAAGTCTGTTCCAGGGATTGCTCATTGCAACCCTGTGTAGGGTGGCCTTTGGTCTCATCTGTTTATGTTTGTGCTAGATTTAATAGTTCCTTTGCTTGAGTAATCTTGTTCTTTTTGGCAGAAAGGAAGTGCTCCACCATTGTAAAATGAGCTAGCTTATTTTGTGTGTGTGCTATCGAAATGGAAGAAGAATAACAGATGGTTTATCTGTAATTAGTTATTCGATTATCTGTGCATTATCTCTGCATTCCTTTCCCCATTTCTGTGCAGATGGTGTCTTGGGTAGATATGTTGCATTCCTATGACTGCTGTATTGACCTCTAGAAATGAAGTAAAAATGAGATGAAGACTTCTAGACATACAATGTAGGGTGCCTTTCCTGCCCAAAATATCTTTAGCTATGAAATATTCATGATAAAGCATCTATGCAGATAGAAACTATGCTTGTGAATGTATAGATGACTATTAGAAGACATTAAATTACAGATAGATAGCCAGTTTTTCTAATTTTTGACAGTGTTCACAAGATAGGAAACCAGTTTATTTGCTACACTTATTAATAAAAAAAATATGGTTGATGGATCATTCTACATCCCTATTAACCTGCTACTACTGTATTTGTTCTTGCCCAAGATTTTGAGCATCGTAACTACAGATCTTTAGATTTATGATGCATTTCCTGCAGTTCTTCTATACAGTTGCAATCTATTATTTATTAATCTATGATTCTGTTTTCATGGGCTTCTCTGCTGCTGAAAGTCTTCCTTTGTGAGGAATTACCATATTTTTTGGAGTATAAAGCGCACCGGACTATAAGACGCACTTACATTTTTTTGGTGAGGAAAACAAGAAAAAGAAATCTGCCTCTGCCTCTGCCTCCCAGCAATTTTGTCTCATTGCAGCAAACAGCAAACAGCCTGCTTTACTTTCATTTTCGATTTCAGCATGGCTTGATTAGCACAAGAAAAAAAAATCTGCTCCCAGCAATTTCCCTCCTTGCAGCAAGCAGCAGACGCCTGCACAAAACAGCTGAGAGCAAGACAGCTGAGAGTCGGGAGGCTGATCCAATCAACTTGTGCTAATTAGGCTGTGCTGAAGCTGAAAGGAGCTGTTTCTTCTTGCTGCTTGCTTCAAGGAGGTAAATTGCTGGGAGGCAGAGGCCAAAGAGTGGGGGCCAGTGGGAGGTGGGGCTATATTCAGTGTATAAGATGCACCTAAATTTTCACCCCCTTTTAGGGGGGAAAAAAGGTGCATCTTATACTCTGAAAAATACAGTATGTGATGTGATCCAGTCACCACTAGGCTTGATACTGGCATGTTTTTTCTTTTGTTTATATTTACATACTGTAGGTGCCTTATAGCTCAAGTAGATTAACTGGCAGCCTGGCAATACAGTGTTTATATTAAGAATTTGCTTTCTAAAAATTCAGAGCCTTTGTTTTCTCATAGCTGTTCTTGAGAAGCCACTGGAAAAAAAGGCTGGAAGGAATTATGGTCCTCCTGGAACAAAGAAACTCATCTATTTCATTGATGATATGAATATGCCTGAAGTTGATACCTATGGGACAGTTCAGCCTCATACACTGATCCGGCAACATCTGGATTATGGGCATTGGTAGGTTAGGGATGGATAAATTGATCTATTTTTGATCTAGATCATGACTTTATACTGAACTTTAGTTTGTTTATTTTCCACCCAATCTACATTAAAAACAAACAAACAAACAAACAAACATAAAAAACAAACAAAAATATTCAGAGTAGTTAGGAGGCTAGGTTTGGGATGGATGATTTTACTTCTGATTTGAATCACTGTTATACGAGTTTATTTATAGCTCCGGTCTGTTTTCTACCCCTCTATATACACGCATGAGTAAGAATCACATCACAATCTTAATAAAATCTGATGGATACTCTAGTTAAATTTGAACTGTACATTAATCCAAGAGATGTGGTCAAGTCCTTTGGTATCATTCACAAAGACTGAATTCTTCATACATCCCCATGGTAAGGTTCTTTATTTAGTGCAAAACTCCCAATAAAACTCCTTGTTTTTATTTTAACACTGCAGACTATAGAATGTGCAATCCATCCTTTTTTATTGGTATGTATTGGTTTCTTTTTAGCTCCCCCCCCCCCCCAGTCTTCCTACCAGCTTTGCCTTTTGAATGGAATGTAACTTGTGGCTTTAAAGAATTGGCCCCATCATGGATAGGCATGATTTTAGAGGAATCACTATCATTATGGAATGCATTGATATAATGGAAACATATGTGAATTCTAACCTCATCCAGCCCCCCTGCCCTCAAATTGTACAGTCTCTGTTGGAATATTAATTGAAAACAGCTGGGTTGCAGCAGGTGCCTACTTCCCCTCCAACATGCTGTTTCAGACTTGGCAATGTTTGGCAGGCACACTGCTGTTGTCACTAATAATCTGTGATTAGGATGATGCATTCTTTTTTCTTTTTCTGGCAAAGGTATGACAGAAACAAGCTGTCCCTGAAGGAAATCACGAATGTGCAGTACGTGTCATGCATGAATCCCACTGCAGGCAGCTTTACTATCAACCCACGTTTGCAGGTATTGCTTGCTGATCTAGAACACTGCCGGTTTTGTTAATTACCTTCAGGTTTTTTTATGCTTGATTAGATTGTGCCCAAGCAAAAAGAAGCTACAGGAATGGAACAGTTTATCTGTCACAAATAAAAACTAAAGGCTTGATAGGAGAGGAATGGAATGGAGTGGGCAGCAGAAATCAGTGGTTTTCTGGAATGATCATCCTTTATATAGAACTAACTGATTTTTTTCTTTATTGCTTTAATACATCAGTAAACCATATCTCTGTGCATTCAGTTTAGGTCAATTGGGATATGACTTTATAAGGTTCAAGAGAAGAGTAAGACAACAGTATTTCAGTACAATGGACAGCAGCACACGGGTTTTCCCCACTCCAACCCTTGTGATGAATGCAAAGTCCTCGTCACTGCAACTCCATCTCTAAGTGAAGTAGTCATTGAGTAAAATATTGTGATTGCCCCACTTAGTAACAGCAGTCCCCGCAGTCTCAAGTGAAGTTACTAAGCAGATCACCTGTAGTCATTAAGCAAGAACATCATGTGACTATGACTTGTGACCTCCTGCTAGCTTCCTATTGACTTTGACGGCTGGGAAGTTTGCAAATGGCAATTATATACATGTGGGATAGTTGTAAATGTCCAACAGTTGCCAGTTATGTGACCATAATATACATAGTACATACTGTATATCCTTTCTCTTCTATAAAATGCCTACTGATTGTGTTTTGTTTTTTTATATTATGTTCTTGCAGCGCCACTTCTGTGTGTTTGCTCTCTCATTTCCTGGGGCAGATGCTCTTTCTACCATTTATAGTACCATCCTAACTCAGCATCTAAAATGGGGGAACTTCTCTGCAGCTTTACAGAAGTCATCTCAGCAGTTAATACATCTGGCTCTCGCTCTGCACCTGAAAATAGCAGCCACATTCCTCCCAACAGCTATTAAATTTCACTACAA
Source organism: Ptyas mucosa (assembly GCA_012654045.1). Taxonomy (NCBI): domain Eukaryota; kingdom Metazoa; phylum Chordata; class Lepidosauria; order Squamata; family Colubridae; genus Ptyas; species Ptyas mucosa. The sequence goes on along the minus strand of WNWU01000012.1, from coordinate 2,010,296 downwards.
CTTCAATCTTAGGGATTTCTCCAACGTCTTCCAAGTAGGTTGCTGTCTCTTTGGGGAACTACTGGTATTTATTATTTTGACTGTGTATTTGCTTAAGGAGGCTAGATTTTGCAATTAAGTCAAATTATGTTGGCGGTGTACAATCATATCCTCTCCAAGAGTCAGTTTGCAGTTTGGAAAAGAAAAAGTAAAAGAGTAAAAAAAAAAGCAAGGACAAGAAACCAATATACTGCTAAAAAGGTCAGTTGCTTTTTCTGTTGAAACAAGGCCTCTGTTCTATATTTGGTGGGTTCTTGTTGTAATGTTTAGGATAAGTCCGGTCCCTTATTATTGCCATTTTTGATCTGTTTTACAGTAACAGGTGAATTTTTAATCTGTAACCTGTACACCACCCAGAGTCATTGTGAGTTAGGTGGCTTTATAAATATGGTCTAGAAATAAATGAATGCACATAAAAATAAATATTTCTGTGGTATCATATGCACATTGTAATATTATCAGTTCAGGGTTTTTACAGTGATTTCATTGTTCTGTGGAATATGTATTTCTTCCCCTTTTTATATAATAGTAATTATTTATTTTAAAACTATATACCTTAGCTCTTTCTGAATTAAAAAAAAATCACTGGAGTCTTCTTCACACCATTTAATAATGTGATTTATGATTGCCTAAACTGCAGCTTCTTTTAATACACTATGGATGACCTATTTTAAAACATGCACCACACAGTTTACTAAGAAACATAATTGATTATGATTATTGCTGCATATTGATTATCTTGTTTTCAATTAAAATAGAATGTGTGAAAAGCAGCCATTAGACAGAAAAGCTAAAAATAATTTCGTGGGAGTTTGGTATATTCAGGAAGTTGTTTAATTTAGTTTAGCAATTTTATTTACTGTCCAAGATTGTTATAGGATACAAATATACACATGTAAATATGTAAAATTTATAATATAATATAACATATAAAAATATGTACTGTAAGATACACAGCAAACTAACACATATAATAATACTAATAAATTCATGGACTGCTGACTCTCTCTGTTACAGTAGAATAAGGCATTAAAAACAGATCACATTTTTTGCTTTTCCATAATAATATTTATTTATTTATTTATTTATTTATTTATTTATTTATTTTATTCAGCTTATATACCGCCCTATCTTACAATGGACTATAAAGATCTATCAATCTAATCTGTAAAACCCAAAGTCAACGTTTCATTCTTTTCCACTTCAAGTACGAAGTTCAGAAGCAATTTCCATGTGGAAACAAAAGTACTTTTGTTCTTTTCTTTAATCAAGGTAGTCATTTGATTTGACGGTTCCAGCATCAAACCCACATTGTCCTTACAGAAATTACAACTAAGAATAACTTAGCAACTTTTTTTGTTGCTTTGAGTTATCCTCTGGTAAAATGAGCAGCCGTTACCTTTTATAAAGAAATAAAACTTTTTAGATATTTCAAGGGAACATTCTGCTGTCAGAAAATATATTTTTCTCATCTTGGCAGTCCACCTGGCCAGCTAATGAAGAACGCTAAGTTTAGTATGTGAAACAGTGCACAAAAATGTGTGAAACTGACTCTATTGATCTTTAAAAGCAGGCACTTTGGAACTATAGCTAATATAACATTGAATCTAACTTGTGAGAAAGCTCAGTGAAACTACCTCTCCACAGCCCACTGTATAATAGCAGCAACAATGTCTTTGTAGGTTGGGGGGGGGGGGTCAAATGCATGTTCTTTTATCTTCAAATACACTTTTTCATAACCCCATTGAAGCAGATACTGAGCTGAAAAACTTCAAAAATGTAAAGCCATATCTGTGTTCTTCTTCCAAGAAGAATAGAATTTGTCCCTATGAATGAAAGAAGAGATTTCTGTGCAATTTGATTTTAACCAATACAGTAACAGCAAGATTGTGCATGTGTCTTGTTCATATAGCAGGAAGATCAATTTCGAGGTGCGAAAGTGCATTTGGAACGTAGCAAGGGACTTAAAATACTGCTATTAAAATATACCCTGAATTACTTTTAATGGTCTCAAGTCCTAAACTGCACTTTTTGCTTTAAAGAGTTTTATTGTTGCAATGGCACATTTATTGCCTCTGGGGCTGGCACACTGAACTTTTGCATTGCCCCCTTTTTTTGTGCAATCACTAATGCCCTTTACTTTGTCAAATTCATGTTAAGGAAGATAACTCCTAAGTATTTAAAATATTTCCCTTTTTCAGTGATGATAAAGAATATCTTCCAATTATGTATGCAGCTGCTATCTTTGTTGGTAATATTGTAAAAAAAATTAACAATGTTAATTTTGGATTCATATGATCTAATATACATGATATCACTCTTACATGTGTGTGTGTATACATGTATATGTGTGTATACACACCCATATGTATATGTATATTAGATCATGTGATCTGATGTAGATTTCTGATGAAGGTATCTGATGTGGATAACTTCATTGATTTGATCCTCTACCAAAGGGAAAGTATGGACTATGTTAGGTATTTTAGATAAGCTACACATTATTAGGACTAATATTTACATGCTGAAAGTCTCACTGCCACTATCATATATAAAAACAAAGTTCCATAAGATGTTTCCATTTGTTTGTCCATTATAGCAATATTATTTTGGAAGGCTCAATGAATTTTAATTTTTTGCATCTCACACCTAAACAATCAAACCAATATTTAGGTTTAAATTGGATTCTAGTATAATTATTTGATTCTTTACCCACTTTTAGTTCTTAGATATATCGTTACTGATAATTTGTTAGTAGTTGTGCAATACTTTTCCTTCGCCCTCCACATTTCATGTGATTTTTCTCAGTAAGGCAGCTTTAGGGAGACTAATATGTTGAGTTGCAACTTTCTGTGATTCACTGGACTATCTGAACTAGAGTGACTGTGGCAAAGTAGCACAATTTGTGCATTTATATTCTGGCCTGCAAGTCTAAAGTTTTGTAGTAACTTGGGAATGGTTGCTGTCAGGGGAACCTTGGTCATAAAGTCTACAATGCTGATTAATAATGGTGAAAATATTATCATGCAGATTACAGTAACTACTTCAGAAACTTTCTTTTTTATTTCCTCCACAACTGATCAGAAAGTTTCCTTTTGATTTCTTCCGCAACTGAAGATAGTTTCTCTCTCCCTAACATGGCAGCCCAGGATTTGATATTAGTTCCTTCAACCCTACAGTTTAATTTTTTTTAGTTCTTTTATCATAGTTATTCCCTCTTAATAGGTATACTCTGTTATCTTTGCCAGTTTTCATAGAGTGGATTTATTATTATTATTATTATTATTATTATTATTATTATTATTATTATATCTGCTATATTCCTGTTGTGAATTGCTGAGCTTAAAAATCAGAAATGGGGAAAATGAAGAAAAAAAAATCAAGAACAGGTTTCAAGCACGCAAGTCAAAGGAAAGCACTTAAACAGCTTAAAATAGAGGATCTGCTGTCACTGAAAGGAGGCTTAACTATAAGTGATGATATTTTTCCACTAAGTGATCAATTTAAACTACTGAACAGGGAGAGTGTGCAAGGATGGGTAACTTCTGATGAACGATTCCACTTCAAAGAAAACTCAAACAGGCGCAAGATTCACAAACAATGATAGATCAAACAGTGTTAAATTTGAATTTCCACCTGGATTTGTTGGAAAAAAAAAGTGTATATTACTTTTAGAGACTGTGTGATTACTTTTTTTAAAAAAAAGAAGTTGTTGGACATTAAGGAGAAGCTGGAGAAACGTCCCCATTCTCTGGATAGACTTTTGGATGGTCAGATTGGTAAGGAAGCTGAAAAAACTTCTAGAACAGATTTTAAAGTTCAGACTGACAAAATTAGCATGCCCTAAATTTGACAGTTAAAGCAAACAGAGATCACATAGGTTCTCCATAACAATGGAGATTTTGTGAATCTAAATGCAATATTTTGTGAATCTAAATCAAGGATAGACTGAATTACAGTCAGAAGTTTTTTTTCCGTTTTTGCAAACCTGTAATTCAGAGGTGTCAAACTCAGGTCCGCGGGCCAGATCCGTTACGCTCTGGACACGCCCAGCCCCGGTATAGTGAAGGGGGGAAAAGTCATGATACATCACGTGATGACAATGTGATGTCGCAAGTTTGACACCTGTGCTGTAATCCCTTTTATTGGCATGAAGTCGGGGTGATTGAATGGAGCTGAGCATTTACTGGCAGGATGCTCACACCTATGCAGAGTTTGCAGCAGATATTTTCTCTTTGCACCCTGATAGAGAAACATCTGTCGCTGCCTAGGATTGAACTTCTAACTCCCTAAGTGTGAGGCAGGTGTCTTCACCTCTAGGCCACTGCACCAATTACGGTCAGGAGTTAATTCTCTTAAATTGTACTAGATTCTAATGTATCACCAGAAACAAATAGATATCAGCACTTACAGCATTTAAACTATAACATGTTGAATGATTTGATTCCATATTATTTTATTGAGACATAACTCAGTGCCTTTTATCTTCCTCCACAAGATCCACTTCTGTCCCCACAATTATGATAGGCTTGAAACTTGAATTGGGTTGATCTTAGCTTCAACCAGTCAATGATGGGAAGTAATGATACTAGTGAAATTGATAGGGGACCCTAACAGGTTTTTAGGAATTGTTAATAGATACAGTTAAAACACATGCTACCTGAAAATGGAAGACCCTTAAGTTGAATACTTATAATTCATATTGTTGAGTATATGGGCAAAAGAAGGTATTTATACTTTATTTTCAAATAGTTGTACTTCCTTACTATTATCCTAACTAGCTAAGATCCTTAATCTTAGCTATTAATTTAGGGTAATATTATTTGTTATTAATTAATGTCTTCTATCCATCTTATAAATGTATCCCAGTGAGGATATATTTGAGGAGTATGTGCTGGACTTGATATTAAAGTATAGAAAAACTGACCTAATTCTGGTGGGTGATTTTAACAGATTCTGTATGCCTATTTTAATCATTTCTCTTTTCTGATCAATGTATCATTCCACTGCATCAATTAAATGATAAGGGAATCAGTTATGAAGGATAGAAGCTAGCCCTGACCTCTCGGATTCAGAATGTAATGAGCCCAAAATCTCCAGAGCTTTTGGTCTGTTTCAATGACTGAACCTTGGATCATAAGATATAAAGAAGACAAGAGTTGCCATTACTCATAATTGGAGCGCTTTCCCCTTATTGTTGAGCAACCATAAATTATTCTAACATTGCTTGGGTTAGGGAGGTTGGGATATAAACTGAAGCTTCATTTTCTTTAGAAATTGTAGTACTGGATTTGCCTGTTCTCTTAAATAAGGCAGCTTTATTCTTATCACATAAATTGTACTTTCCTTGGATTTATATGATCGGGTTGTGCATAGCAGATTTCCTATGGTTAGTTGCTATAGAATAAAAAATCAGAAAGTATGTTCTATATGCTTCATCTCCAAAGAAGATTAGTAATTCCAAATGTTCCCACTTAAAAAGTACCCTAATAGCACCTCTTAAAACTTGGCTAATTCGTTTAAATGCTTTTTGTTGAAATAATGCTTGCTCATGTACAGTCAGACTTCAAGCTGCCTTTAGAATTTTTGAATTAGGATTAAGAAGTAACATGTTTTAAATATGTACATGTCATTACACCAATAGGTATTGTTAATAGATGCAGTTAAAATTTATTTCTTTTTAAAAGAGACACCTGCTTGTGCATTCTAAAGGGCACATTGTAAACTTGCCACAATTATCTGAGAATTACTAATGCAAGCTCTAGGCAGCACCCTCCTTGTTAAAGTTTCTTTTTTAAGTTATCACCCCTTAGTCTAATATGTTGGTTCTTTTTCTTCCTACAAAAAGATAGGGAACTTCAGTAATGTGGTTAACCTAGGGAGAGATTGAATCTGAGGCAATAATGTACCCTCCATTTTTTCAGTCTGCAGTTTAAATCAGCACAGGATAAAGAGTTTAGTAAACAACAAACCTACATAATCTACTTTTAAACCATTTGGGGAATCCTGGGCCTAATTATTATTGAATAGTTCCACTTCAATCAGAAATGTGTATGTATGTGTGTGTGTGTGTGTGTGTGTGTGTGTGTGTGTATACACTTATACACACACACACACACACACACACACACACACATATGTAGGTCTTTGGTTATTCGGGTTTTCTCCCGCGTAAAATTGGAAGTGTCTTGGCGACGTTTCAACGAAGTCTCATTCGTCATCTTCAAGCTGGTGTTCTCGGCTTCGTGCTTCCAGGAGCAATGTGTGATCGCAGCTGTTTCCTCCTTTTAACTGCCAGTGGGGGTGGGAGCTGATTGGGTGGGAGCATGGCTGTGTTCTGATTGGGTGGAGGTGTGCTTTGATTGGTTGGGGGCCTGGCTGTGCTCTGATTGGATGGGGGTGTGCTCTGTTTGGGTGGGGGCTTGGCTGTGCTCCGGTTAGTCTGCGTTGCAGGGGGATTTGAGCTGGTGAGCTGCATTGCTGTTGTTTGGCTTCGCATTCGTGGTCGTGCCACATCTTCGTGGTGGGTGTCAGTTTGCTTCATGTATGGATTGGAGGGGTTTAAATTGGCCAATGATGCAGCTTTGGTCTGGCTTCTGGTCTGTGGTTGTGCCTCATCATCGGTGTGGGTCTGGGTTTGCTTTTTGCGTGGAAGTGTGGTGGTGATATCCTGTGTGGTTTTCGTGAGTGTGGGTCTGGTGTCATTCTTTGTGTTAAGGACTCGTTTGTCAATAAGGGCGGGTTTCCAAATGGCTGGTAGGCAGGAGGTATTATCTCGTTTATTCATGCTGTGTGGGCGTTTTTCTATCTCGATGGCTTCTCTGATTATTCTGTTGTTAAAGTGTTCAGTTTTGGCGATAGTTCTGGTCTTTTTAAAGTCAATATCATGTCCTGTGGCTTTAAAGTGTTGGACCAGGGAAGAAGTTGGTTCCTCTTTTCTGACTGAGTTCTTGTGTTCTTCAATGCGTGCACTTATTCTTCTGTTGGTTTGTCCGATGTATGTGGTGGGACAAGCAGTGCATGGGATTTCATATACTCCTTGGTTTTCTAACTCAATTTTGTCTTTGTGGTTTCTTAGGATGGTGGATATTTTTCAGTTTGTGCAGAATGCTGTCTTGATGTTGTGTTTGTGGAGGATCTTGCTAATTCTGTCTGTGGTGCCTTTTATGTATGGGAGGAGGGCTTTGCCATTTTCTTGTTCTCTGTCTTGGATTTTAGTGGGGGTTTCTTTTTGAATTAGATTGGTGATCTTATTTCTTTGGAATCCATTGGATGTTAGTACGTTAGTGAGAGTGTGTAGTTCGGTTTTTAGGTGTTGTTTGTCAGCTAAGCGTTTTGTTCTGGAAATGAGTGTCTTGGCTACGGAGTTGATCTGTGCTGGGTGGTGGTGTGAGAGTGCGTGCAGATAGCGGTTTGTGTGTGTTTTCTTCTGGTAGACGGTGTGTCCTAGGGAGCCATTGGATTTCTTATAGACTAAGACCGTGATGGCGAACCTATGGCACGGGTGCCAGAGGTGGCACGCGGAGCCATATTGGTGGGCACGCGAGTGTTGCCCTAGCTCAGCTCCAGTGTGCATGTGCGCACCAGCCAACTGATTTTCAAGCCTTCTGGTCCCACCGGAAGTCAGGAAACTGGCTGTTTCCAGCCTCCGGAAGGCCTCCAGGGAGATGGGGAAGACTGTTTTTGCCCTCCCCAGGCTCCTAGAAAGCCTCTGGAGCCTGGGGAGGGGGGAAAACGGGCCTACCGGGCCCACCGTGCCATCGCGTGCCAAAAGCAGGGGGAAATGTGGAGGGGTTACGTGCGCATGTGCGGGAGGGCGGGTGCATTGAATTATGGACATGGGCACAGGCACCCGTGACCCCCCACACTCCCCCCACTTTTGGCACGCGACGGCAAAAAGGTTAGCCATCACTGGACTAAGACATCCAGGAAGGGAAGTTGGTTGTTGGTTTCTGTTTCCATGGTGAACTGTATTTTGGGGTGTAGGCTGTTGAGGTGTGTGAGGAAGTTGTCCAGTTTTTCTTTCCCGTGTGGCCAGATTATGAAGGTGTCGTCTACATATCTGAGCCAAAGTTTGGGTTTGTGGTCAGATTTTTCTAGAGCTTGGGTTTCAAAGTGTTCCATGTAGAGATTTGCAATGACAGGTGAGAGGGGTGATCCCATGGGTGCTCCTTCTATTTGTTTGTGTTTTTGTCTGTTATAGATGAAGTATGTGTTGGATACGCAGTGGTTGGTCAGATCAAACCAAGGAGTATATGAAATCCCATGCACTGCTTGTCCCACCACATACATCGGACAAACCAACAGAAGAATAAGTGCACGCATTGAAGAACACAAGAACTCAGTCAGAAAAGAGGAACCAACTTCTTCCCTGGTCCAACACTTTAAAGCCACAGGACATGATATTGACTTTAAAAAAACCAGAACTATCGCCAAAACTGAACACTTTAACAACAGAATAATCAGAGATGCCATCGAGATAGAAAAACGCCCACACAGCATGAATAAACGAGATGATACCTCCCGCCTACCAGCCATTTGGAAACCCGCCCTTATTGACAAACGAGTCCTTAACACAAAGAATGACACCAGACCCACACTCACGAAAACCACACAGGATATCACCACCACACTTCCACGCAGAAAAGCAAACCCAGACCCACACCGATGATGAGGAACGACCACAGACCAGAAGCCAGACCAAAGCTGCATCACTGGCCAATTTAAACCCCTCCAATCCATACATGAAGCAAACTGACACCCACCACGAAGATGTGGCACGACCACGAATGCGAAGCCAAACAACAGCAATGCAGCTCACCAGCTCAAATCCCCCTGCAACGCAGACTAACCTGAGCACAGCCAAGTCCCCACCCAAACAGAGCACACCCCCATCCAATCAGAGCACAGCCAGGCCCCCAACCAATCAAAGCACACCTCCACCCAATCAGAACACAGCCATGCTCCCACCCAATCAGCTCCCACCCCCACTGGCAGTTAAAAGGAGGAAACAGCTGCGATCACACATTGCTCCTGGAAGCACGAAGCCGAGAACACCAGCCTGAAGATGATGAATGAGACTTTGTTGAAACGTCACCAAGACACTTACACGGGAGAAAACCCGAATAACCAAAGACCTACAAACACCCACGAAAACCTCAGAAAACAAATATACATACATACATACATACATACATACATACATACATATATATAAAGTGCTGCAGTCTCTGTTGGAACTCAAATTCCTAAAACAAGTTCCTCCTTCTCTTTCAAAAATGTAAGCTTTTTTTAAATATAAAAAGCTATTCTCTTCCTTGTATAAACATATTATTACCATACCATTATTATTTTGTTTTTATTTGCAGTTTGTTCCTGAGTATTAGTTGAAATGTAAAATCAGCCACTGTGGAGCAATTTACCCTTAAATCTGAGAAAAGAATAAACATTTAAATTACTTCACATTGACTTGGTACCTCTCAATACAATTTATTTATGTTAGATTAGTCTTGTTTTATTATCTATGATAATGTGATGAACTTTCATTTTACATTTTCAATATGGAGTGACAATTCTCATTGTGACAATGAAATTAGAATTGGGTTGAATATTTATGTAAGGAAAGTGAAGGTTAGGAACTTTGTATATTCCTTTTGTCATATCCACTTGTGTACATGTACTGATGCCTTATATATTTGCTTGTTTAGGATTATGCTATCATGTACAGAGACAACTTAAAATGGATGGATGCCAGTTTAATGTATGTCACAGAAATCAAGAGTGGCATGGCAGACTGGAAGTAACATTACTTAGGAATAGCAGAACAACTATATGGATTGGTTGTGGTTGCATGGCTAATCCATCCAGAAAGCAGATTGTATCATCATCTGTATTTCTTTTCCTCAGGGTATCCTGTTTTCAACTCCTGAATGTTTGAAGACTCCTCAGGATTTGGTAAAGCTATATTTACATGAATCCAGTCGTGTTTACCGTGACAAGATGGTTGATGACAAGGATTTGATTGTTTTTGATAAAATGCAAGCAGAGGCAGTGAAGAAGTTCTATGATGTAAGTGTTCAATCACTCACCAAAAACAAAATGACTCATATGTGCGTTGCAAAAAAGCAAACCTTATTAACCGTATAAGGTTCCTCCCAAGGGTGGGTTCTACTTACCTTTACTACCGGTTCGCAGCGGGGCCACGCGTGCTCTTCTGCGCATGCACAGAAGCATTTTGATGATGTCGGGGTCGGTGAGTGGAGCCTCCTGCCGGTTTTACTACCAGTTCTATAGAACCGGTGCGAACCGGGGGCAATCCACCACTGGTTCCTCATCATCATAAAGGAGAAATATTGCACAATTTAGAAACCATTTATATTTTCTAAACTATTATGGGTGTTATAGGGCTTCCTGCTTCTCTATCAGGAAACTTTGAGATAAGATAATGCTTTGAAACATGTCTTCTATGGCTGACAAACAATCATTGCCTATCAATGCAAAAGAGAAGTATATGATATGCGTGGTCTGCAAGAAGGTTTGGCTGTAGGGAAGATCCTAGGTATTACATTTTATCCATCCTTTTCTCTAGAGTTGAGAGATTGCAATGGCTAATGCTCGATGACATTTTTGTTTGCTGCATCTCTGCTAAGCTGGAACACTGTGTTTTACTTTTTCCCTTCTTAGGACATAGAGGACACTTTGGAACAGACCAAGAAGATGAATATTTACTGCCATTTTGCAAAAGGGGTAGGGGAACCCAAATACATGCCTGTCCAGAGTTGGGAATCATTGAGCCAAATTCTTGTGGAAGCTTTGGAGAACCACAATGAAGTTAATGCTGCCATGAACCTGGTGCTGTTTGAAGATGCCGTGTGTCACATGTAAGGGGAGTTTTGATTTTTAGATGACTTTTATTACTTGTCAACCCTTACCCCCAAATTTAAGGACCCTGTTTCAGTTGTAAGGGGGTTTTGTCCAAGAAATAAATAATCTAAGTGTGTTTTGAGCGCATGTACTTTAGAGCAGTACACTACCTTCAACTTATTCTCTTAGCTGTTACAAATACTTCTTCCATTAGAAACAAGCGCAAAGGGCAAGCAAACTGTTTCTCCAACTCCAGGTAGCAAATTCAGTCATGCTCACAAAAGCAAACAATATTCACACTCCTTAGTTTTTGCTACTTATATCTTTCTGTTGGAGGTGAGGCAGCGGTAAAATCCACTTACCCTCGCTACCAGTTCAGGAATGGGAGCGCGTAGGAGCGTGTGTCTTCTGCATATGCACAGATGGTAAAAAAACAGGATGTAATGACATCCCAGCAGGTGGGCAGAGCCTCCTACCGCTGGCGCTACCAGTTCAGCAAACTGGATAGAACTGGGGGAGGGATTTCACCACTGAGGTGAAGCATTCTTTAATGTCCCACGCCAGAGGGCCTTGCAATTTAATACAATTGCACTGCTATGTGTGCTACGGAGCTTTTATTCCATTTGGTTACTAGCAAGCATTTTATCTTCAGTAGCTCAATGTCAACCAGGTTATATTAGGACCTGGTATTCGGTGTTCAGAAACAGACTCCCATAGTGAAATTGCATGCTAGGCTTATAAAATAAAATTTTCTTTCAGAGACTCTCTGCCTAGTGCTGAGGCACCAGCTCTATTCTTTCTAATAATACACTTGTTCTTCCTTGAAAAGCAGACAATGTGACTAAGAATCAATTTGCATAACTCTTTATGGGGCTAAATTTTCAATCTGGGCAAAAGAGAGCTTGGACTTTTCATCTGCCCAAATTGAAAATGCTCTCATTTGGCAGGGATCTATTTGTTTTTCTTTCTGTCTGTCATCTATCTGTATCATCTATCTATCTATCATCTCTACTATCTATCTATCTATCTATCTATCTATCTATCTATCTATCTATCCATCCATCCATCCATCCATCCATCCATCCATCCATCTATCTATCTATCTATCTATCTCCTATCTAAACTTTAGGTAGCAAAGGAAAAGGGAATAACATAATAATTGTAAAACAAAACATTAAAAACCTCAATGGACTTCCCCTATCACATCCCTATCAGAGCACGAGAAACTAATAGCCTACCTCCAATGCCAGTCTTCATAGTTTTCTAAAAGCCACTAAGCTCGGGGCTTTCTGTATCTCTGGGGGAGTCTTCTCCATAGGGTAGGTGCCATTAAAAAGAAAGCACATTTTAGTACTCACCAGGTGAAAGTGTTGAGACAACTCTACCAGATCTGTTTGGATGGGCAGAAACCATCAAGGAAAAGCAATTTTTCAAACAACTTGGCACCATGTTCCTCAAAGATGAAAAACAGCACCTTTAATGGCACTCAGAAGCCTGCTAGGAGATAATGCAGCTCCTATAGAAATGAAGTTATGTGTGTATACTGTTATTGCCTAATACTACACATGTTACTTCATCCTGGATCATCTGAGGTGTCTGAATGCTTTTCAAGGGCAGTCTCATGCAGAGCTCATGGCAGTAGTCCAGTCAGAAAGTGACTGTGGCATAAGTAGCTACAGCTGCCATCTGCTACAGTGTATGTCTCAACTGCGAATGGATGATGGAAAATCGTCAGATATGGGGAGCCCTAAAATCCATAGTTTCTTAGTCTTCTCAGGGTTGAGTTGAAGCAGGTTCCTCCCCATACAGTGCCCACAGAGTCTCCAGGCACTGCAAAAACACTTTGACTTGGATGGTCCAGGGTAGAGAGATACAATTAAGTGTCATCAACTTAATCCCATGCCAATAGATAACTCACCCAGTAGTTTTGTTTAGATATTAAATAGGACTGGGGAGAAAATTGAAACTTGTGGCACCACATATACTTCCCCCCATTAACACCATCTGAATGGTGGCCACAGAAGGAGGAGGAGAAGCACTGAAGAACAATGCTACCAACTCCCAACCTCTTCAGTTGGCTCTAAAGGATATCATATCCAATGGTATCAAAAATTACTCAGAGATCAAGAAGGGAGAGAATGGGTACCTAGTTCTGCCCTAAGCATACCAAAGGTGCTTCACAAGTATGATCAATGCTGTCTCACTGTTGTATCTTGGCCTGAACCCCAATTGCAATGGGTTCAGGTAATCTGTTTTCTCCAATAACCTTGGAAACTGTTGGTTGTCCTCTTCTCAACAGCCTTCCCTAAAAAGGGTCCCTCTCTTGAGGACAGGGCTGACCATCATCTTCTTCAAGGAAGGCAAAACAACCCATTCCATCATTTGAACTCATTTATGTGTCATTCTAACTAGCCAAGAGAGACATGGATTAAACACATAAGTAATAGAATTTAGCATTTGAAGGACCACATCCACTTCCTCAGAAGTAATTGCATTAAATTTAGTCCAGATAAGAGAACAAGACGGCATCCCAGATGAAGTCCAACCCAAAATGGATCTGAGTGACTTTATCTGTCAAACATTGAGTCTAGTCCTCACAAGAATCCTATAAGGGATTCTTCAATCTCTGCTTCTCCAGAAGGGAACAAGCCACCAAAATCAGCTGCTGGGCATTTATTTTCAGATCCATTTAATACAAGCAGGGCAAAATAGTACCTGGATTGAAAAGCAATGGCACTGAAGCAGTCATAGTGATTTGGCCTCTGCTCATAGTCTGGAAAATCAACTGTGACCATGCCCATCCATTTAAAATGTTCACAGTGATCTTTTTATAGGTTCTACATTAGGAAAGATTATTTATTTAAACAGTGGGGGCCTTTTGGGTGGCAGCTTCATGCTCCAACATTCTTAGCCTAAGGAGACACATCAAAATCTATCCTTATAATATTATAATATTTTCAGAATATGTAATTTTCAGGAATACGTTTATTCCTTTTCTAAAAACACATTTGTTTAATGAATCTGTAAAAACAACAACCCGCATTTCTGTATTTTCCTGATCCAATTTCTATCTCATGGATAGCATTAGCATATCTATAATATTTGGTTTTATTGTTTTTGTGTTTTGTTTTTAATGTTGGTTTATGCTGATCTGGAAGCTTCTGTTCATTAAAAAAAAATCTCCTTCAAACTTCATATGATATGAATTGAATGTTAGACATAGATGATAGAATTCTTAATCCTCGGATCATTGGCTCAGAAATTGATAGCCATTTTTGTCAATCAGCAAAAGATTGCTCTGCATGTCCTCATCCTTAATAACTACTGGATTTTGTCAGAATTGCTCTAGTACAATTTCTTGGTAGGTAGATAGTCAGATATTGGTGATATTATGAATCACAAGAATGTCAGGGATGGAAGAGATTGTTTTCTTTTGTGTGTGTGTGTGTGTGTGTGTGTGTACACTCATTATGAGACACATTCTTTCCAGGTATCAGGGCAAAAAGACATGGAGTCAAGATAGAAAATGTCTCTCTGATATTTCCATGTCAAAGGGAATCATCTGAAGTGAGACGATGTTTGACTGCATTCACATCTTTACCACAATAACAATATTTCCATGTACAGGAAACTGTGTAATCAGGTTCCCATTCCCATAGATATTGCAACTTGGTTAATTAAAAACAGTCTTCAATCTTCCCAGTCAACATGGGAAAACAGAGGTCAGAGCCTCTGGGGTGGGTTTCTTTCATACCTCTCTCCCACCCCAGTCTTCTCAAGAAATATGAAAACGTGTGGGTAATAGAAAGAACAATGTGTGGCCAGCCAGAATGCACTGTTACGTTCCAGTGATTCTGATGGGGAGTTTAATTCATTTGATTCAGTTTAATTCAACGAATAAAGGGGCTTCAGAAGAATAAAACCATTCCTGAAATAAAGTCATAAGTAAAAGCAGAAGGCTGGATCTGTGACCCTGGAGTGGAGATGGATCATGAAACTCAGATTGTTGTCCTTTCTAACAACCGGAAAGGCATGGTGTAAAAGGGGTCAATATGTGGGCACAATAAGTGCCATTGTTTAGAGAACTTAATAATAGTATCTGAGATGAATGGAATTCAGATACTATTGAGGAATGCAGGGGTGCTTACAATAAGGCCATCCCCAATGTATTATGAGAGGCATTCCAGTTTAGAGGTCTTATTGTGATTGAAAATATTTTCTTTACCATTCCTACATAACAAACTGAAAGTACCGAACCTGTAACCTGTAACCTTTGTCTGTTCAGGCTCTTCGGCAATTCTATAGCAAGGAGTCTAGCAAGCACTACAATTGTGCATGCTACTAAAAGATACCTGCTTGCATTTATCTCTAACCCCTTTGATTCTTAATTTATGTGAACATCTTTGCCACAGCACTGAAAACAAATTTGTAGATTATTCATACCTTATTTTAAGCTCTGGTCAGAACCAGGGAAGGGTGGTTACCTAATTCATGAACAGAAATGAGCAATCAGGTTGAATTCAAAGGTTGTTCACTGAATCCAAGCTATTTTTCTGCTATTGGATATATATATCTTTGCCTGAAAAAAAATACCAAAGTAGGCATTGGTACATTAACTAGGTTTTGTATCTGAATCAGATAGGGCCAACCAGATGAGCCTCTTTCTGAAAAGTGGGGTTATGGCAAGTGCCCATCACTCTCCAGGATGACAAAGCAACAAGTTGAAATAATTGTGATAAATATAGATGCCACATGGTGGGCAGCAGGTGAAATAAAGGGGGAAAAACATCTCAGAACCTGATGACTTCACCTCAGCTGTGAATTCCTGACACAAGGACAAAATGAGAATTAATGGGTGATTGCCATCTCTCAGGAAGTTACTCTCTCATTCTGCTTTCTTGGTTTCCAAGCCAGGACTTTACCCATTAAGAAATATCCTCCTAATCCTAAGAAAACAAACAAGCAGGCTTCTGAGATGAGAATTACTGTATATCTGCAGTATATTTTGGGCATTGGCTAACTGAAACTCTTTTGACAAGATCTAGCAGACATGTAAATTTAAATGATATTTTAAGGAGACTCAAATGAACATAATTAGGTTGGTATATATCATCAACATGACAAAGGTTAATTGATATGGCTAAAATGGGCATTAAGAATTAGTTTGGGAGAGAAAAAGAAGTCAAAACTCACAAGACCACTGAATTGGAACGGATAATGAGGTTTCTAATTGTCATCCCTTCAGGAGGCCAGGTCAGAAGTCAGACCCCGCAAGGATTATAGGAACCTTTATTGTTGTAGGATATAATAAACAGAATCTTAAAAGCCTGTCAGAGGTTTACTCCACCCCCTCTTATATCAAACAGAATGAAGGCAGGGTTATCTTGAATTTCTTTCTTATCCCATCTTCTTTCCAAGGACTAAGTTGAAGTTTATTTAAGAGCCATGGTGGTGCAGTGGTTAGAATGCAATACTGCAGGGCTAACCCACTGCCCACTCCAGGAGTTCAATTCTGAGCAGCTCAAGGTTGACTCAGACTTCCATCCTTCTGAGGTTGGTAAAATGAAGACCCAGATTGTTGGGGAAAATATGGTGTCTCTGTAAACCACTTAGAGAGGGCTGTAAAGCACCGTGAAGCAGTACATAAGTCTAAGTGCTATTGCTATTTCTGGGATACCTTGTTTCATATTATCTCTGTTCTCCTCTATGCTAATCAAGACACATAATGACAAGGTTTGATTCTAACAGATTAGTCCATGCACCACATATTGATATTATTCCTCAGAAGAAACATTAGATGTGAAAGGATTGGGTATCTTTTTGTTTAGTTGCAGAATCAACCGTATACTGGAATCTCCCAGAGGGAATGCTCTGCTAGTGGGTGTTGGCGGAAGTGGCAAGCAGAGTCTGACAAGATTGGCAGCTTTCATTAGTTCTTTGGAGATTTTCCAAATCACCTTGAGGAAAGGCTATGGGATTCCTGATCTGAAGGTGAGAAGCTTATAACCAAGAAGAGCCTAACCATAGGTTCTATTCTAGTAGAGTTTGAAATGTGGCAAGTAGTTCTTTGAATTATACCTGGAAGTCAACTGGAACCAGTGCATTCACAGAGCTTGGGCATTACCTGAGCAAGGTGTGATTGACCTATCACTGATTGTGCCACTACATTCTATACAAAATGTAGCTTCTGAATAGATTTCAAGGGCAGCTCCATACAGAATGCATTGCAGTAGTCCAACTATAAGGTGACTAAGACAAGAGCGACTGTGAGAAGGGCCTTCTAGTTCAAAAAAGATACAATAGTACACAAGGTGAATTTGTGCAAAAACCCTCCTGTCTATACTTCTCACCTGCTGCCTTCAAGCAGGACCCCTGATTCCAGGAGCAACCCCAGATTGTTCACTAGACCCAAATGGGAAAAGATGCCCAATCAGGGCCAAAGATAGAAGGTCCTCGGTATTAGGAAGCTTAAACACATACAACCATTCAGTCTTGCTAAAAGTGAGTCTGAGCTTGTTCCTACACCCCCAAACTCTCATTGCTTCCAGGTATTGGGACTTGAGGTCAACCATATAGCCAATTCCAGGGATGAGATGCATAATTGAGTACTATTATCACACTGATGATGCCTGATCATGAATTGATGATGATTTGTCTCTGTGACTTCATGTAAATGTTAAATTAATAAATACTGTAACATAACTATAACTATAACCATAATCATAAACAAAATTGCTTGCACTTGCTACAGTGAATGCCATGATAAAGTAGTTACTATAATGCATTGGTATTTGGAGAAAAATTATAATTTCTGAGTTTTCAGAATGGGTGTAGTCACAACACTGAAACAGTTGTGGAAAATGATGACATTAACATTTTATGTCACGTTCATATAACAACTACTTGCCACCTGGAATGTAACACAGCAGGTATAAGAATAATCAAAAGAAAAGAAAAGAGTAAATTTTGTGGATGTGGCAATACCGAGAGACAACAGAACTGAGCAAAAAGAACTGGAAAAAATTACAGAATCTAGAGAGTGAACAATCAAAATAGATTATGGAAAAGATTTTGCAAAATCATCCCTATAGTTATTGGTGCATTAGGCAGCATAACAAACACATACATTTTTACAGGAACTAAATATTTTGACTATATTAACTGTAGATTTACAAAAAAGCACCTTACATCTTAACACCACTTTAATAATTCCTAGTTTCCTATCTGGGACTTGACTTTCTAAAGAACATTAGTCAAAAATGTGATTATTCCTCCTCCTCCTCCTCCTCCTCCTCCTCCTCCTCCTCCTCCTCCTCCTCCACCCCGGAATATATATAACTATGTTACCTCAGAGAATATGTAGGGATGATTTACTCGAAAGTTACTCTGGGTCAGAATCTGTAAATGGTAAACTAAACTTGTTGAGCAAATAATGCTCAGCTGGAACTTTCCCAGGAAGGATATTTTCATACGAGGGTGTCTCTTTCTCCTTTGTTTTGTGAGGTGACCTAGGACCATGGTGACGATAACCTTCTTGAATGTTTAATTCAGAATGCTTGATTCTGCTCTAAGTTCACCTCAGAATGATAGCAGAACAAATAGCAAGGGAATTTGAATTTAGCCCTGTTTTCATAAAAAACCAGGGTTATGAAGATGTGTTTAAGAAACATATGAAAGTTCCAAAAGAGACAAAGAGAGAGAAAAAGTTTCCATTACAGTAGTAGGGATTGGCCTCCTAATGAAAAGGACTTTATACAGATACTTTAATGAGAGTTACAGTATGGTGGTATACATAATGTGTTTATGTATTTCCTCCAAATAAGAAGCAATGGGTGGAAACTAATCAAGGAGAGAAGCAACTTAGAACTAAGGAGAAATTTCCTGACAGTTAGAACAATTAATCAGTGGAACAACTTGCCTCCAGAAGTTGTGAATGTTCCAGCACCGGAAGTTTTTAAGAAGATGTTGGATAACCATTTGTCCGAAGTGATATAGGGTTTTCTGCCTAAGCAGGGGGTTGGACTAGAAGACCTCCAGGGTCCCTTCCAACTCTGTTATTCTATTCTGTTCTAAATATAATTGTTATCTGTATAGCAATGAATCTCATGATCAGCAATGTGATTTGAAAGATGTGGACTTGACTCTGAGAAACCAACAAATTTTGAATTTAATAGTACTGAAGATGACATGAGTCTCCTCTTACAGATGTTATCCAAGTCTGAAATATTCATGTACTTACAGGCTGACTTAGCAGCACAATGTATTATAGCAGGAATGAAGAATGTCGGCACTGTCTTTCTTCTGACTGATACTCAGCTGGCTGACGAGAGATTCTTAGTTCTGGTAAATGACTTGCTAGCTTCAGGTATGTATAAATAATAAATTAAATTTCATTTACAGGAAAAAGGAAACTAGAGTTGTGAACAACTTGCCCCAGAACATCTGAGTTCACACAACATGCTGACTAGACTAAAATGGGGTTGGTTGGGTTGTGGTTCAGCATGTTGTGGGAACCTGGCCTTTGGATTAGTACATTGTGTGCCCCAGGTATTATGCTGAGGATATAATTGAAGACAGGGCATAGGATTTTGTGTGACTATACCATGAAGCTAGCAGATGTATACAATGAATTTACATGTAATTCCAGCTTCTATTCCACCACCATTATTTGCCATGTAGCAGTTTCCATCATCCTTTCTCTGTTTATGCATATGCATTACTAGTTAGAATTCTAAATTTGGGGCAGTCCATTTAGAGTATCAGTTCCAACTTCCTGCTCAGTACAGAATCCAAATCGAAGCACCATAGACAAGAGGGTGGCTAGACTTGCTTGAAAATCTGCCTCTCTGGTAATAATAGCAAGACTTATATACCACTTCATAGTGCTTTACAGCCCTCTCTACAGAGTCAGCATATTGCCCCCGACAATCTGGGTCCTCATTTTACCCACCTCGGAAGGATGGAAAGCTGAGTCAATAAGTTCTAATGTCAAGCTGCTCTTCAAAAATCTGGAATCTGCCTTGCTGCAATTTAAATCCATTATCCTCTGGCACAATAAAGTATAGTTCCTGATCTTCCACATGACAGCTTTTCATGTATTTGAAAAGTGGTATCATATATTTGGTCACTGTTTTCTTGTAAAGGCTAAACGTTCCCAGCTACTTCAGTCTCTCTCTTCATAAAACTTAATTTCTAAGCATCGTGCTTCTTTAAACCAATTCCAGTTTGTCTGTTTTGTCAAATATGGTGCAAAAATGTGAGGCAGGGTTTAACTAATACTAAAATGAAACAATTCTTTACTTTTTAATTTTTGACTGTATATTTATAGGCCACCAACTCCATTTAGAGTTGTATGTAACATGTAACAAAATTGAAAACTTCTATATCTAAACCATAAAACGTCCATCATGAGATCGCAAACAATAGGCATCAACATTAAGCCATCCGTGACAATAAGCTAACAAATATCAATCAATAACAACTCAAATAAAACATAATACCTATACCACTATATCTATAACAGTAGCATATTAAAAAATAAGATAACATTCAACCTCCAAAGACCATCAGGAATAATTCAGTGTTTAATGTTTTCTGGAAGACCATACAATTAGGGGCAAATCTGATACCTGAAGGGATGCTGTTCTATAATACAGACTCTACATAGGAAAGGCCACCGGACTGAATTTTCTTCTCCAGTAGCCACTAATTCAAACTGCTCACTCAGAAAGGAATACAGCCATTGAAACTTTTTTCCAGTCTCCAATCTTGTAAGCATGACGATTGATGCCACTGAGAGATTCAGGAAGGGTGGAAGCACACACTACCCCCATCTAAATGCGGAGTAAAGTAATTTGTGTGATCAATAATGTTTCTGTTTCACATTAAGTCTTAATATTGACAGAAAAGGATTCAGTCGATCCATTTCTTCTGGAGGGCCTTTGTAACTAGCAAGCTACTATCATCTATACCACCATCTCAAGAAAGGGAAAGTTGAATACCAGGTGATAGTTGTCATAATTGAAAGGGAGGGTCTTGTGAAAAAGCCTGTCTCCCAGATCCAACAAGACACATTGTCATCTATGCCTCCTGAAGGAGCCAGGTAGAGCAGTCATAGAAGACAGAAAACCTGTTAGGTAGCATCTATTAACTTCATTGGAGTCCGCAGGCCAAAAAGAGATCCAGCTAACATTGCAGGATGTTGTCCCGGTCACAAATGCAGAAAGGTGACTCAGGAAAGTGAAATCTGTGATATGTTATTAACAAAGCAGTCACAGTATAACTTCTAGGCTGGAAGATGCCCCTCAAACACATAAATATAGTGGTAGCTGTTACTGAACAATATTGTTTTGTTTTGTTTCTGCCGTAGTTACTGTACGCAAATTACTGTAACTAGAAGTCGCCAGTGATAGTTTTCAGCAAGTTTTCCATTGTGTGATGGAGATGTATCATTTTTTTCTTTTCTTAATTCCTTTGTCTTCTCTGCCCTTATATATCTTCGCTTATCAGGTGAACTTATTACAGAGCCCTTGGAAATAAAAGAAATGAATTTGTTTACTTCTCTCAATAGTCTTTTCCTTCATCCTCAGCAAGGTAGGGAATGCTGCAGGTATGGAATTTTGTGACGAATCAAATGTTATCTTGTGTTTCTAGGAGAAATTCCTGATCTTTTTCCTGATGAAGAAGTAGAAAATATCATAAGTAATATGAGGAATGAAGTAAAAACTCATGGTCTGATGGACACGAGGGAGGCCTGTTGGAAATTCTTCATTGATCGGGTTAGACGACAACTCAAGGTAGGACCTGCTCTTTTTTGTTGTGTGATGTTTCTGAAGATCAATGAAGTGTTGCTGCTCCAATCAATGTTGTATTTGGGGGGAGAGGAGGGAGAGAGAGATCTGTATATTGGATAACACAAGAATAATAACCACACTTTTATGCAAGAAAAATAACAGAGACTAGGCTGTGTTTTACTGTTTATGGGTTGCTTTTTTTGTTGGAAAGGTGATTTCAGTGGCACCTACTCTTCTGCACAACTTTCTGACTATAGCAATAGTACTTAGACTTAGGTACCATTTCACAGTGCTTTACAACATTCTTTAGGGAATTTACAATCTGGGTCCTCATTTTACTGACCTTGGAAGGATGGAAAGCTGAGTCAACCTTGAGCTGGCAAAGTTATGTGGCAATACTGCATTTCAACTGCTGGGGGACCATGAATAGAAAGACCATCTGCAAGAACCATGTAGATAGTGAGGGATTTCTCTGTGTTCCCACTATGTGTATCATTCTTTGCCTATAAGAAACTAATCTCAGTATTGCTTGTCTCTGACTTGGTTCCCAAATATGCAAGCAAGGAATTCCTGTTCTTTGTCTTTCCTCCTGGTGGGATGTAGTTAGTTAGGTCCTAAGCTTTGCTTATCTCTATTTTGTGCATCCTTCAAAAAAAAATCACTTTCTGTTACAATTGTAAAACCCTGCTTCACTAATAATTACTCAGGAAATATTCTCACTCTCAAGAATGCTCACGTGCACAAGCAAATGCTTTCATTTCAACAATTTTGAGCCGTGCATCTTTGAAAAACCTGAGAATAGCTTGAAAGTTTTGAAAGTCATAAAGCAAAGACCTTCTTCCGGCATAATTCTGTTCGCATTATTTTCCTCATTGCTTGTTCTACTTTCCTCAGGTGGCACTTTGCTTTTCTCCAGTGGGGAACAAACTGAGAATCCGTAGCCGGAAGTTCCCAGCCATCGTGAACTGTACAGCCATTGACTGGTTCCATGAGTGGCCTCAGGAAGCTCTGGAGTCAGTCAGCCTGCGCTTCTTGCAAGGGACAGAAGGTATTGAGGTAAGTGAATATTAGGAGCACGACAAATGCTTTCTCTCAACTGCAAGGCTGAACAGCTGTTTATTTTGTAAGGCAAATCTGGTGCTTCTGGCACCTTACGGCTGCAGGCAAAGAGGAAAATCTACCTCACCCCATCTTTACATAAGTAGTGTGTACTTATGTGCAGATGTTTTCCAGCAGTGTGATGCAGCGGTGAAATCCACTTACCTCCACTACCAGTTTGGGAATGGGAGTGCATGGGAGCGCGCACATGCTTCACACGCACGAGCCTCTTCTGCGCATGCGCAGATGGTAAAAAAAGGGACGTAATGATGTCCCGGTGGGTGGGCGGAACCTCCCGCCTCTGCTGCTACCAGTTCGGCAAGCCGGATAGAACTGGGGGGATTTCACCGCTGGTGTGATGTAGTGATTCAGGTGTTGTACTAGGACTGTGGAGATTGAGGTTCAAATCTAACCCTAACTATGGAAGCTCCCAGATTGTTGTTTTGTGGGAAAAAAAATAAAAAGAAGAAGGGCAATGTAACCTGCTTTGAGTTCCTAAAGGAAAAGTGGGGTACTAATTGGACAAACACTACGTGCATACAATTGATATTTTGCAGTTATAAATAATTTGGTGCAATCTAATCAAGTTTCACACATCATATCAAAATCAGGAAATTCTTGAAAAGGGGTTTCATGTGTTTTCTAGAATAATATGTATTTCAATTTGGTAATCAGTGCTTTATGCAAGACGTATCCATGAAACTTAGTCAAACTGCTTTGTTATTCTTCAAAATAGTTGTTTTGAAATAGTTTCTCTTTTAACATTGTTTTTGTTGTCATTGTTATTGTCATCATCATCATCATTATCATCATTGTGAACAAGCCTCCTGTGAAAGAATCTATCAGCAAGTTCATGGCTTATGTTCATACCAGTGTTAATGGGATGTCTTATTCTTACCTGACTAATGAACGTCGTTATAATTACACCACCCCGAAGTCGTTCTTGGAGCAAATCAAACTGTATCAGAATTTGCTGCTTAAAAAGAGAAAAGAACTAACAGCAAAGATGGAGCGACTAGAAAATGGCCTACAGAAGCTCAGCAGCACATCAGCACAGGTGAGAAGGTTCCTGCTTTAGCTGGAAGGCTGGAGACTTATGCAAACATTCTAAAGCAAAGTAAAGAATGATCTGTGCAATTCTAACCGAGAGATATTTGCATTTGGCTGTATGAGCTTTTGTTGGATTTCATGTTACTGCCACGTGAGTTGTAGTGAGATGTTAATAAGCAGGTAACCTTTTCAATTGGAGGGACAATACATTTAGAAAGCCATTTTATTCCCTGCCATTTTCAGTCCTGATGTTTCCTTATTCTGCTCATCAGGATCTGGAGATGTGTTGCTTTGTTCCTGGAAAAAGAGAGATACTGGCTTGGTTGACACATCATACTTGGCCTCAGCATTTTGTTTCGCTTGATTTTTATTTACATTCCTTGACCTACAGTGATTTGCTTAACAATGCTTACACACGCACGCACGCACACACACACACATGTAGTATCGCCTTTGACACCAATGCAGACCCTTGCTTTTTTTCTTAAGGTATGTTGCAGCTTCAGTGCCCCAATAATCAGTGAGGAACAGGTTTCTCTTTGTTCCTACATTCCTTTGTATGCCTGTGGAAACCTTGTAGAAGGAAGGACTGATTGTATTGTATAGTATAAGAATAGAATAGCAATATTTAGGCTTAAGGATGGTTTTAAAAGTAAAGGAAGTTTTGCAGTATTGTGGGCAGGGAGTGAAAAAGCAAGAGAAGCAAGCTTCATCCAACTGAGCAGAAATCAATGGGATTTTTCTATTGGGAGTTGAAAGGGTGGAATGGAGCATGAGTTTCTAGGGTCAAAAAGGGACTTAAGAGGTCATCATTGCATTAATTGCAAGACTGAAAACAAAAAACATTTGGCAGGGCACCAGTTGGACCTGGGACTGCTACCAGAATAGAACTAATCAGCAGAAGTCACCCACTCTGAAGGTCTCAAGACTGTTTGGGTCAGAAAATACAGTTCTGACTCAAAGTTGGACATCATATGCTCTGGATGCATTTCAGTAGGCTGGGAGTGGGAATATTGTCTACTCTTAAACTGGAAAAAGGCCAAGCAGAAAGTGTGTATTTGCCCAGGGTAAGTCCTTAAGTATCTATCTAAAGATTACTTCTCCCTATGTTCAGTAGGTCATGAGATTTTAAGTCAGTTCCATTAGATTTAGGCCTCCCAACATGAACAGCCAGAAATCCCCCAGTCAATATTATATTACAGATAATTGCTTCCTGACCTGGTATACAGAAATTCCTGATCAAGGGAGTATTGTAAAGACACATGACCAACAAAAATCTATAAGAAATGTGAATTGAGCTGCCAGCTCTAACACCTTTCACTCTTTTTTCAAAGTGGATCTTCAGGATGATAATTTCCAAACTAAAACCCATATGGCCTTCAAAAGCACCCCTCTAATTTGTTGCTTTCATATTCTTATAGATGGGTTAATAAAAATTAACCTAGTTTAAATTTGAAGAATGCTGGCATTGTATTACGAAGGAAGAAGTGAAGACTCCCCCTCCCCCCAAATAGGGCATATTTTAAAGCACTTTCGGAGCAGTTTATAAGTTGTAGTTTGTCTGAAAGCACCACTAAGCTTCCCTGATCCAATTCTTTTCTGGTTTCTTGCTGAACATAATTGTGAAGAATGGTCTCCTTTGAATGAGATACTGCTTTACTTTGGAAGCAGGCAGCTTCTGATTTACAACTTTAAATCACTACTCAATTTGCTGCTTAGCTATATATGTATATATAGCATATATATATACACAAAATAGTTGTGAAAGCGACTGCCTGAGGGCTCCTGGATTGGGGCTGAAAGGCAAAAGGAAGCAGTATGCTCCTTCCCATATTTGGGTAGACCAGGTTGCTTTGATAGAAAACCCATTTAATCTCCCCTGATATAAACTGACAAAGCAAGGAGAACCTGTGGCTTAGAGGTTAATACATCTGCCTAATATGCAAGCAAGCCCAGGTTTGAATCCCAGAAGGGTATGGCTAGCTGATGAGAGCTAAATAGCTTGAAATAGATCTATACTAGTCTCCCTTTATTTCTTTGTCAGTAAATATAAATTTAACACAATCAATACATATGCATATACATATACATATACATATACATGCACGCACGCACGTGCACACACACACACATATAAGGTAAAGGTTCCCTTCGCACATATGTGCTAGTCATTCCTGACTCTAGAGGGTGGTGCTCATCTCCATTTCAAAGCCGAAGAGCCAGTGCTGTCCGAAAACATCTCTGTGGTCATGTGGCCGGCATGACTAAATGCCAAAGGCGCATGGAACACTGTTACCTTCCCACCAAAGGTGGTCCCTATTTTTCTACTTGCACTTTTTACGTGTTTTTGAACTGCTAGTTTGGCAGAAGCTGGGACAAGTAACATGAGCTCATCCCGTTATGCCGCACTAGGGATTCGAACTGCTGAACTGCCAACCTTTTGATTGATAAGCTCAGCGTCTTAGCCACTGAGCCACAGCATCCCTATATATATATCTATATATTTTAAAGTAAAACTTTGAAAAACTTTTGGCCAATCAGATTAGTCTGGGTTTTTTGGGTTCTTTTTTGGGGGAATAACCTTTGCTTCTTTTCTTTCTCCCTTGTTGCAACTATTTCCTTATTTCCAGAAATGTTTGAGGTTTCATTCCACCTTCCTCCTCTGAACATGAGACATGCTGGGAAAGAGAACTCTTTGGGCAATCACTTTATTTTTAAGCATGCCTCCTGCTGTGAAAGAGAGGTTGCCTTGTACTAGTCTTTCTGTATGTGTGGCAACTTGTCGGCGCTGCTTTTCTTTAAAAAAAAAAAATTGCACTGCAGGCTCCACACTCTCCTGCTTTACCAATTAACTGCCAAACTTTCTGATGTAGTATATCACGTCTGGACGTTTGGCACAGACAATTGGAATTAAAAGGCATGCTGGCATTCTCCTTCAAGCTCTTAATTTAGAGTATGGGTTTTCTTTCTATACACCCCGAATCACAAGGCTCGCTTAAAGGCAGCCTGCTTTATCTTCTCCTTTCCATCTAAGGTTTCTTAAAAGCAGGCAGATCTTCCTCTTTCTCTAACAAACTGTACACATTAATTAGTTACAATTTGGTGATTATTGCAGATGATCTCTACTGAGTCAAGTGAGATGATTTGCTTCGGTTCTCTCAGTTCTGCCTAAAGAGAGGGAGCTAAGCAGGAGGAATATCTCTGGATTTGTATGTTATTTCTGTCCTTTAAAAAAAAATTGGCGTGTGTTGCCTTGGTTACTAGTTAGCCTCTTTGTGTGTGCAGGTGTTGTTAAACCCAGGAGAAAAATCAACTTGTGAACAGCGATGACAAAGTTGAGCTGTTAACCAGATTAACACAAAACCATAACATGAGTGAAGCCAAGCGTCTGCCTTTTACTTACTGACTACTTTCCTTAACATTTCCTAAACCTGAGTCAGTCTCCCTTGATGGCATGTTTCGCCTTGTGTGTTGCCATTTCAGTGCCATGAATTGCTGTGTATCAGAGAACCATTGGGCTGATCAGACGGAGTCAACTGCTTTGCTTCTACTGAAGCTTCTTCTGGCATATGCAGAAACTGCTCCAAAGGAAAACTGGTCCAGAATGCGGCCGCGCGGGTAATTACGGGAGCTGCATGACGCTCCCGTATAACACCGCTCCTGCGCGAGCTGCACTGGCTCCCAGTGGTCTTCCGGGTGCGCTTCAAGGTGTTGGTTACCACCTTTAAAGCACTCCATGGCATAGGACCTAGTTATCTTTGAGACCGCCTTCTGCCACCGACGACCTCCCATCGACCCGTGCGCTCCCACAGAGAGGGCCTCCTCGGGGTGCCATCAGCCAAACAATGCAGGCTGGTGACCCCCAGGGGGAGGGCCTTCTCTATGTGGGCCCCTACCCTCTGGAATCAGTTGCCCCCAGAGATAAGGAGAATCCATGACTTCCGTGCCTTCCGCCGTGCCCTTAAAACGTTTCTTTTCCAACAAGCCGGGCTGGCCTAAGCAAAGCCTTTTAAATGATTTTACATTGGGGTGTTCTTTTTAAATTTGGGCCAATCGAGATATTCTTTTTAAATTGTTCTTAATGTTTATATTGTGTGTTTTTTACTTGGCTGTACACTGCCCTGAGTCCCCAGGGAGAAGGGCGGTATAAAAATCCAAAAATAAATAATAAAATAAAATAAAATAAAATAAAATAAAATAAAATAAAATAAATAAAATAAAATAAAATAAAATAAAATAAAATAAAACAAAACTTGCCCAAATCTTCCTCAAAGCAGAGTCGGCCCTAGGAATGATTCTCAATAGTCCTTTTTTGTAAGTTAGAGCTCCAATTTGAAAACTTTTTATATAGTTGATAGCAGAATTTATTCCAAACTCTTAGGTTTGTTACTTGGGGTCATAATTCACTCCCCCATAAACCTGGGTTTATACATCACAGTGATAGCTTTTGCCTCAATTAAGTCCCAACCAAGGC
Source organism: Ptyas mucosa (assembly GCA_012654045.1). Lineage (NCBI taxonomy): Eukaryota > Metazoa > Chordata > Lepidosauria > Squamata > Colubridae > Ptyas > Ptyas mucosa. Next base: position 1,981,979 of record WNWU01000012.1, on the reverse strand, counting down.
ACATTATGGTTTATTAAAGTGTGTTAAATCAGCCGATGGATATGCATTTCTTTTGTTTCCAAATAAGAGATATAATTTTGAGGGTAATACTTGGGAGCAGAGGGGTGATGTAGAGGAAGGGCACTTCCATATTCACTCCCACCATTTCTCAATCCCGGCAACTTGAATATCTTTGTCTGCCTTCAGTGCACACTTGCAGAGACAAATATACGTTTGAAACTTTCTCAGGGGGTAAAAAAACCCAGCCTTATACAGTGAATTGAAAGAGGAAAATGTTAGGCCAGGAAGCTGAAGTGCCACTGTTCCTGCTGCTTTCTACACTCACAAATTCTCCCCACTGGGATAATCTCTTTAAAACAAAAAAAATATTGGACAAGTATTGTCACACACTGTAACATGTACTATGTTATTTAAGCATAAATATTGTCGAGGTTTGCTTTATTCTGAAAAAGTTTTCCCTAGAGTTTCTGTCCGTAAGACCAATACTTTTGCTCTGTTGCCTTTTCTTACATCCATTCTTAACAGAATAGAAAAAAATGTGTTTTTTAATAGCTGGCCTTTTTCCTTTTGTTGTTAAATTCTACTGTATGCTCTGCAGCTTTGTGAAACTTTTAAAAATACGATTTTCTCTCTATAGTCTCTCTATATTCTATCTCTTCTTACAAGGAGAGAAAGAGATGATGGGGGCTTTAGATTTTCTCTCTTCGTGTACCTGATCTACGGATTTGGCAGAGCCTTACACATCAAAACCTCAATGCCTCATCAGAATATTTAAAACCTGATAAATGTTCTATTCATATACACATTCACCATCACAACATTGTTTTATTCAGTCTGAAAGTTATGAGCTGTATCTGAAATACGGGAAGAAAAAGTGTTTCTTCATTTTTTCCCCCCAATTGTCCAAAGATCTATAAATAAATGAAATGCTGCCACAGAGTTTTGCTGATTGAAGTGCTTATCCCATTCCTCCAAACAAAGAGTAAATATGCCTCCTATCAGAAGAATGGGACTGGAGAACAGATTAACTGTTCAGCAAAGCTGTATATCATGGGCATGGCGCCATGTAGTAAGAGAATCTTGCAAGTCTGAATGTTCCTTTCTTCCTCCCCCTTTTATTTTCATGTGAATTGTGTGTGTGTGTGGGGGGGGGGGATGTATATCTTAGATATTATCATAAATCTTTACCTTCAAATGAGCTTAAGCCACATTTATCTGTTTGTTGCCTTGGTAATATATCTTCCCTCTCTCCATCCAATCCATCCTTTTTACATTTTTCTCTGGGTTACAGAACAGAGATAGCATTAGACACATTTGTGTGGCTGGAGGGCTCAGGATGGAGGTGGTGTCACTGTCCTGGTCCTTCTGTATCCCTCAGTCATGATGCTATTGAACATGGTATTCTTCTGGATCAACTTCAGGGATTGAGAGTGGGAGATATTGTTTTGCAGTGGTCCTCATCCTTTCTTCATTGGTGCTGATGACGTTACCTAGTTTGGGCAATGGAAGGTCTGCAAGACAACAACAAAAGCTCAGAGAGCACCTATAATCCCTCATGTTTTTAACTGATTTGTAGTAGATTTTAGTAGTAGGCTTTGTTCTAAGCTGCTCAGAACAAAATGGGTGGCCATATAAATTTGAAAAATAAGTAAAATAAGTAAATCACAAGTAAAAAAAAAAATCTATTTCTTAGAATAACTTAAAGCTAGTCCAGATTCCTAAGAGCACTATTCCAAGTACTTTGCTGTCTCCAAAAGTAGCACTCAAGTTTAAAAACCAGAATGATCTCCCTGGAATCCAAGGCTGGCATATGCTGATTTATTTTTGGCTCAATTTTCACTTTTCTAGTGACTCTCTGACTGCTACGAGCTTACTTGATAAATTTCCCTCTTCCTGGAAAATTTATGCCAGTGAGGCTTCTCAAGTGCAGCTCTCTTGGCTGAGAGGTTGCCAAGAGCTAGGAATGCTACTCGGCAACAGGCATTTGACGTAGCCTTCCAAGTAGAGCAGGGCGATTTGGGTCACTGACTCTGGCAACATATAAATAGGAAACCATTCACACCACAAATTATCTATGCAATATTACCTGTCCAGTACGTTGACAAGCTTTTTTCTTAGCTCATTTTAATGCCTTGCCCTTTGCAATCTTGGAAGGAAAATGTTATTAATAACCCTTTTGCAGAGCGAACCCATCCTGGAGGAACCTGAAACTTTTAAGCGTATGCATTTCTTAGATCTATTTTCTATAGCAACTTGCATCCTATCCTTATAACTCCACTTTCTACTAGTAGTCTCACTAGTTGGGAGGATGACTTAATTTGCTTCTTACTGTTGGGCAGGAACCATACCATCTCTAGGGGAGTTGCAAATTATTTTTGACCTCCATTACTTTATGCTAGAAACTATTCCTTTAAGTGTTAGGACCTCAATAATGGACCATTCAATTTTTTAAAAATATGTTTCAGGTTGTTTATGGTTTTAGCCCACTGCTATATTTTACCAGTCACTGACTCTTAACAAGATTTATATGCATTCACACACACATATGCACACGCACCACTTACACGAGACAATTTAGAATTTAAAAACATTATCATTTTTAAAAATCACAAAATAGTCTTCTAATCCTGTTTATTTGTTAAAATGCTAAGATCCCTTAGTATTTTATAAGTAATACTTATAAAAGTATTATAGTATAGTAACTTATTTATAGTAAATTTATAGTAACTTATTCGCTTCTACAGTATTGGTTTTAGAAAACATCTATTCTTTTTCATTTGAACCTTGCATCCTTTTTATGTATGCATGTACATGTGTGTACATGTGTGTGTGTGTGTATGTGTGTGTGGTGTGTAAAGGTTCATGACTGGCTTTCCTTTTGTCTTTGCTCCAGGTAGATGATCTGAAGGCCAAACTGGCAGCTCAGGAGGTGGAGCTGAAGCAAAAGAATGAAGATGCTGACCAGCTGATTCAGGTGGTGGGCACAGAGACAGAGAAAGTCAGTAAGGAGAAGGCCATTGCTGATGAGGAGGAGCAGAAGGTGGCCTTGATTACCGAGGAGGTCCAGCAGAAACAGAAGGACTGTGAGAAAGATTTGGCACAAGCGGAACCTGCCCTTGCTGCTGCCCAGCAAGCCCTGAACACGTTGAATAAGGTACTTAAGGAGGGTGGAGTAATGTTCCTAATATCCTGCTTACCTAGGAAGATCTCTGCACTCATACAGGGCGAGCCATACCTTCATATCGCATGTTTTCCTTCACTTGTGGTGACTAATCAATGTAAAAGAAAGCATGAAGAAGGGAACTGACTCTCTTTATTATTTAATTATGAACTCGTCCTTAGTTCCGAAAAAAACTGCCTTCGTTTCATATACAGGTAGTCCTCAACTTACAATCACAGTTTCTATTGCTAAGCAATGTGCTTGATAAGTGAGTCATGTCTGATTTTAGAACCTTTTTTTTTTTTTGCCATGGTTGTTAAACGAATAACTGCAGTTGTTGAGTGAGTTGTGCAGTCATTAAGTGAAACCAACTTTCCGCATTGATTTTGCTCGTTGGAAGCCAACTGGGAAAGTTGCAAATGGCAATCACATGACTCCCGGGGTGTTGCAACTGATAGAAATACATGATGATTGCCAATCACTTGGATTTGAATGATGTTGCAATGGGGATGCAATGATGGTCTTAAGTATATCAGGAGCAGCTCTAAGTCACTTTTTTTCAGTGCTGATGGAACTTCAAACGCTAAATGAAGTCAAGGACTATCTGTAATCATAATTCTTTATGTTTATGGACTTAAAGCTGGACTTCTCAATATGCATTTGAATTGTTTTATGTACTTTGTGACATTTAGTAGCAACAGTAGCATCGTTTGCAAATTTTCATAACATAAAATGCCCAGAGCTAGAGTAGAATGTTTCTCCATCCCAATTAAATTTTTAAATGTTGATTATGTTTCCCATTCATACCTTTCTTTGTGAGTTGTCAAGGAAAGATCTTAATTCCACATCACATAGCTTATACATGGATTCATAGTCTTGAACTCAAGACCCATTCACCTGGATGAGTTTAACGATTCAACTTGACATGGTACACTTAAGCGAACCTGATTTTAACCACTGATTCATTTTTCAGTGAATCAGTAAAGACAACTTAGCATGATAAGTAAGTTGAAAGTGAACTCAGTGAACGTAAGAAATAATTCTGTAAAGCACAAACTGCTTCTGTGACCTTTACTTTGCAGAAAGCAGGCAGTGGGGGCAGAGTTGCAGCCTCCTACATCGCCTTCCTGTTAGCAAGACTGACTCATGAGCTCCAGGCACCGAGAGGCATGATACATGATTGAGGGCTGCAGTCTGCAAACTCCACTGAGAGTGAACTCTCGTTAGAAATGGAAGTTATGTGACATCATGCTGGAGAAGCTGTAAGATGTCAAAGGAATTGAATAGCAAAGGGACGAATGGGGAGGGCAAGCAGGGACAGGAATGGAATGGAATGGAATGGAATAGAATAGAATAGAATAGAATAGAATAGAATAGAATAGAATAGA
>WNWU01000012.1:1932023-1977421 GCA_012654045.1 Ptyas mucosa | reverse complement strand
GAATAGAATAGAATAGAATAGAATAGAATAGAATAGAATAGAATAGAATAGAATAGAATAGAATAGAATAGAATAGAATGAGTTGGAAGGGACCTTGGAGGTCTTCTAATCCAGCCCCCTGCTCAAGTAGGAGAACCTATACCATTTTAGATAAGTGACAGTCTAGACCAGGGGTCCCCAACCTTTTGGATCCCAGGGACTACTAAATTCATAATTTTAAATCCTGTGGACCATTAATATGATTTTTTAAAAAAGATAAATAATATTTAGTGCAATATAAAAAATGCAAATAATTTTTCTGCGGACCACCAAAATTTTCTCACAGACCACCAGTTGGTGACCACTGGTCTAGACTCTTCTTAAAAACATCCAGTGATGGAGCGCCCACTATTTCTGGAGGCAAACTGTTCCACTGGTTAATTGTCCTCACTTAGGAAGTTTTTCCTTAATTCCAGGTTGCTTCTCTCTTTGATTAGTTTCCAACAACTGTTTCTTGTCCTGTCCTCTGGTGCTTTGGAGAATGATTTGACCCTTTCTTCTTTGTGGCAGCCCCTCAAGTACTGGAATGCTGAGTGACTGAGCAGGGTTTTAGAAAGCTAACTGGTGGGAAGGCTCTGGGCCACTTGGAAGATTTCTGTGGACCACAGCTGAAAAATCACTGGTTTGAGATAATCTAGTGGACATGTAAAGAGACACCTCATTGTAGAAATTGGAATGATCCAGATCAGCGGTGTCAGGATGGCCTCCTTTCATTATCCAAGAAAGAAAAACCTTGACTCCATTTTCATAGAGAAAGGTAACTTTTACTGGATAAGAACTGAATGCAGTCAAAGAAAAGCAAGGTCTGAAGCAAAGGCGTGAAAATCACATATAGAAAGCATCCCCCCCCAACTGTCCAGCATAAATCATCCAATCCACAGGTTCTCCAGGGGTCATGTGGGAGCAAACGTCTGGTAGTGTTATCCTCTTGCTATGCCATGACGGTTGACCTTGAGACGTTATCAGTTTCAAAGAAATCGCTGCAGCAAAGATTCACTTTGTTTTCCTCCAGCATGCTTCCCCCTCCCAAGAATCCCAAGAGCTCTCCCCTCCCCCGTTTCATGGCAGCCGAGCAAATAAGCTATGAAAGAGCAGAGGCTGACAAGCGGTCTCCATCTTTTCAGCTTTGTGGCTGGGGTGGGTGGGCGGGGAGGATGGTTCTGCATGAGTGGTGTGTGCAGCTCCATTTGCACAAGTGGTGGGCATACATGCACACTGTTTGCACAAATGGGCCTGCACACATAAGTGGAGCTGCATAGGTGTGTTTGGCTGCTGCTTCCGCGGTCCAGTTGTTGGGGACTGTTAGAATATTCATGACTGGGAAGACATGGTAACAAGGTCAGCCAATGAATAGGCATAGCAACTAAGTCAGCCAATTAGGAGCTGAGACAAACTAGACCCAGGGCATGTCTTAGTCTGCAGCTTCTGCTTCTGTGCAGAGAAAGGAAACTGAAACTGAAACCAGTGTCTGCCTGCTGTCTGCCCTGCTGAAATGAAACTGTGAATCTGCTGTTGGTATTGTAAACTTACTTCATGTATTATTCTTGTATATAAAGAAGTTAATGAATCCTGCTGAATCAGTTTATCTGTGTGTGCTTCTGGATTTGATTTTTGCAAGAAACTCTGACAGGGACCCCTGATAGATAACCCCAAATTAAACTATCAAATAGATCTTGCTTTAAAATTAGGCTCCTATTCAGGGAGTCCATTTGGAAAAACGTTGCAAATATTACTTGAGAAGATGATTTGGGGTCATTTCACATCAGTGAACTACTTCAGCCAACAATAGGAAGAGGAGGTGATTTGAAAGTTGCTACTTTATAGTGGGCTTAATAGGGCTGGTGTGGGGAAGTTCCTTAAGCCAATGTTGATATTCCATTAATTGTTCATCAGCTGAATTGTTCCTTGACTGTGTTATGAGTCAACTAAACTACCCTTCCCTGAAAACCCAGGCGGCAGAGAAACAAATACATAAACAAAAAGAGGTGGCAACTAAGCAAAAGTACGAAACAGAGGCAATTTTCCATTTGCTTCTGTACAACATCTCATTAAGGCAAGATTAATGGGAAGCCTGAAGCTTCCCTGGAGACGAAGGTGGCAGCATTTGCAGACACTAAACGCCACATGCTCCTTCTCATCTGCATCCGAGAGTTTAGCCCATCAATTGACATGAATGATTGGCTGTGGATGTGTGTTTATTCATAAGTTTCAACCAGTAATCCAGATCTAGTATCCCTGTGCTTTTTAATGAAGCAGCACCAGGGGAAAGTATCAGCATTGCTTTTTAACTAAAAGTAATGAAAAATGCAGGTTGTCAGGAAAGGAGAAGGGGGAGGAGGTAATGAAATAGATTGGTTGGACTTAGCTTTCAATTGCTTAGCATGCAGTTGTACTGCTATCTAATAAATTTAATCATAACTAATGGAATCAACTGCTACCTGTGTGGAATAGTTTCTTGTTAATGCTCTGATGCTTTGTAGAACAGTTTTTTAAAAAGATTGCCCACCTCATATTCTCACCTGGCTTTGGTATCCTGCTGCTTTATGGGAATTTGTACCCAGCTGCAGACACTTTCTTGGTTAAAAAATTAATGCAAAAATAAATGGCAAATGGACTATTAGAGTTATTGGCTGATTTCAGCCCAAGTTCCTTTTAGGCCCACACTGGACATCTGGATGATGCTCTTAGAAGTTCAAGATAAAGTCAAGAAGACAATGCCTCTAGACATTCTAGGACTGGAATACTGTTGCTTCTACCCAGGCAGATGCCTTTTAGATATGGGGATCACAACTCCATAATTTTCAGCCCTCATGTTTGTTTATTCATAGCTGAATGATATTGAGGTAGAAAACAAACATAAATCCTCACTAGCAAATTTAATTGAAATGTCAAGAAACTTGGCCAGCCCCAGATTAGAGAAAGGCACCCACTAAGCAGGAACTCACAAACCAGGTCAAAATTGAAGCCTACTTTAGTGTTTTAACAAACAGATTGTACAATAGGAAAACTGAAATTTAGGGTCCAAAAGTGGTCAGAGCAATAGAACAAAATATCTGCTACAAGGGCTCCCAGAAGAGGGAAGACAGACACAAAATAGCAATTAAGAATATTCTTGCTTTTAAGAATATTAAAAGTTCTTGCTTTTCACCATCCCCACTGCACCTTCTCCTCTTTGATTTATTATTTCTAACAAACTCAAATTATTTCTTTTTTATTATCTTGGGTATCTCTTGCAAATCTCAGCTCATTCTGAGCTTTAACATTTTTCACAAAGTTTCTACAGGCTTTTGAGATTATCTTGTTTTCTTTATTTATGATATGCTTCCCCCCCCCCCATTTCCTAGGCATACCCCCTTTTTTCAGTGTTTTTAGAGAGTTCTGCATGTATCCACACTGGCCTTATTATATTTTCTCCATTTTTTTCCTTCATATAGGAATTGTTTGCAATGACATCTTCAGGATCTGATTTCTTAGAATGTCCTATTCTTCCTGGATACTATTCTCCTTCAGGATTTGAAGCCACTGGATTTGAAATAGCTTCCCTCTGAATTTTCAGAATTCGCTGTTCTAATATCCAATATACAGACCTGGCTCTCTTCACTTCCTCCTTCAACCTGATGTTACAACTTTGAGGATAATACTTTCCTACAGGGTGGCAGTCACATTCACTTCATCACCCAATTTTTTTTTCCTGTTGGTGAGATTTAGATCCAGGGCAGCAGAACCCTTTGTTCTTCCTTCCACCTTCTGACAAATGAAGTTGTTGTCAGGAAAGAGAATAATTTGTTGGCAAATCCCCAGCAGATGTCAGGATAACTGAACCTCCCATTAGCACTACTGCATGCCTTTTTGAAAGATTGGCCAACTGATGCAGAAAGACCTCATCTGTTCTTCTGTCTGCCCAGGTGGTCTATAATAAATTCTCACAATGGAATTGCCTCCCCTCCCCTCTTTTATCCTAACCTAAATACTTACCGTGCTCCGATTCACATATTTCTGTACAAGGATATGATTTTTCTTTACATACATACATGCAACTCCCCTCCCCCCTTTTTAGATTTGTTCCTGTAGCCTTCTGTTGCTATGTGCCAATCATGAATATCATTACACCTGGCTTTGTATTTGTCTTCTCAAAGTAGGATTTCTAGTTGTTTATTTCCCCTACTCTGGGCATTGGGAACACCTGAATGCCACCAACTGCCACCTCGATTGTAGGTGCAGAAGTCTGGTCCCTGATGAGGCCTTCTCATTTCTCTTTCATGTTCTCTTTTCTGGGCTTTTGCCAACCCCCTCTCCCCTTTTATTATGGTCTGATCCCACCCTGCCTGCCAAGCATTTTCCCTGTTTGGTTTTTATAAGATGTACTATATCCAGTCACTTCCTTGGAGTCCTTTATGAAGGTAGTGTAGGCCATTGTCTGGAACATAGAGTTTTCCTAACAATTATATTTGCATAGCCAATTGTGTATTTCTAGGATCCTGTTTCTTCTTCGAGACATTATTTTTGCTTTTTTACTGGAAAAATAGCAATCCAGCCTCCTTGGCTTGTGTGATTTACAGAAAATCTTCGTGCACATGTTACATCTTAACCTTAAACTTACTTTAATAAGTCCTGGTTTCCTAGCTAGAACTTGAATGCCCAAAGAACATTACTCGAAAATGTGGTTCCTCCTCTTCCCCTTCCCAAAATATGTATGTCCTTCTGCATGGGCATCATAGCATCAAACCAACCATTGGAGAAGCTCTATCCAGGCCTAGTTTTATTTGTATTTCAGAAGACAGAAGCAATAGAGAATTATCAGAGAAACAGAATACAAAGGAATGATGCTTTGTATGATAAAAGAGTAGGATGTAAATCTTTTTAGCTTTATGATATAGTAAAGATAATGAATGCAAATTCACATCTCAGTCAGTTACAGTGGCATCTGGTGGGGAGGAAGTGTAAAGAGAGACAAGGGAAATCAGAGTGATGACAACAGCATTGTGACATCAAACCAAGTCCCACTCCTGATCTCCTTAGGTCATGATGTTGCACATAAGCCCAAGAGGGCAGACATTTTCATCTTCTCTGTTCCTGCAACAGCTTGAAATGCTGCAGATGAGCTATCCTTTAAGAGGTTTTAAAGAAGGATGGACACATTCATGATATCATGGATGAAGCTATCAATGATATCTCCAAGTTCAAAGGTGAGAGAAGCCTGCTGCCTTCATGGGCTTCCTAGGAATTTTCTGATCGATCAGAGGATGAAAGAGGTTTTAGAGCAGGGGTATCAAACTTGCAGCCCACGGGCCAGGTGTGTCATGTGCTGGCCCCACCGTTGCCCGGTTTAGCGAAGGGGGAAAAAAATCCCGATATGTCACATGATGCCACCGTGACAACATGAGTTTGACGCCCCTGTTTTAGAGAATGCTCCAAGTGCTACTATCTTCAGAAGTGGACAATGTGAGATGAATCAAGCAATGTCAGCAGTCTCCAAGATCCTGGGCTTAAATCAGTAATTCTGTGGAGCTCTAGTAGGTCTGTCATGTCTGGTGAATATAGGAAGTCCCACAGTGAAAGCCATTTGAACAGCATTGTTAAATTACTCCTCTGCCTGAAATAGAGTTGTGCGGGTAGAAAACGGTTACAAGTACAACGTGTTGAAATGTATCTCAGCTAAATCCTTCTGGCAATGCCACTCTCAAACAAAAGTTGGGGTGATTTATCTGACAGTGGAGTCTACCTGGAGCCGAAACACTTTCATTTATTTTCTAGCAAGGAACAGTGACATCTGTATTAAGACCACAAAGACAGCAGTTTGCTGTATTTCTGATTTTGTTAATCTGTTATCCAGGTGGATTAACAATATGAATGTGTACATGCTAGCAGCAACACCTTTTGGTACCAGCTGCAGTATGCAACAGCTGTATCACAGAAAGAGCCTTTCATATTGCAGTGTGACATCCATTTACAGTTTTGTACAAGAGACGGTTCTTTACACATGTCTGTAACTTCAAGCATACAGCCATTTGAAAACTAAATGAATACTCACTGCAGCTGGACCTGAATGGAGGTCTTTACTGTCTCACAGATTTCAGTCAATGTGCAACAAAATTCTGGGTGAGCATTGAATTCACCCACTGTAAAGTGCTTTATTCAGTCTTGATTGTGTGCTATTGTCTGTTTCGGAAAATTGCAGTGGGTAATTTCTACTTCTACTGATTTCTAGCCAATCCCTGTATCCAGATCAGAGGAGGCATAGACTTCACTCAGTTCAGCTAGCAAAACTAAAACTTGATTTTTATTTATTAAACATCAGGAAAACATTAAGAGAGAGAGAGAGATAGTGGGGGAGGAAGGGAGGGAGGGAGAAAACAAGGGAGCAAGCAAGAGAAGATTAGCAAGCAATGTATGTATTATCTATATATCAAAAGGCACAGAACTTTCAGAACCACTGAAAACAATAGTGTGGGAAATTAGCGTGGACAGTCCCAAAGGAGTGGCTTTTATTTGTTCTGCATTTAAATATTTTATATACAGAGAAGTAGTAGAATAGAGAAGGAAATTAGAAACCAAGTGATCCTTCCTCTATTCTGCTCCATGAAGGAACAATTTGATGGATGAGGGATGATGCATCCAATAGCCTGAACTAGCAGCCCGTTTTTTACTTGAAATGTTGTTCCTCTCACCTGCTTTTTAAAACATCTAAATGTTTGCATGTGTTGTCATGATACACACTATTATTTTCCATCTCAATGCATTTTTCATTATTATTCCATTTTATTGACAGAGAACTGAAATGGATTAACCCAAGATCACCCAGAGATCTATATGAGTTGATGAAATAGCAGAGCTTGGGTCCAATGCTCTGACCATAATTCATTAAAATAATTTAGACAAATTCTTGGGCAATGAATTTACTTGAACTGGCTTCTCCACCATGGTGTCCCAGTAGATATACTGGGACTTCAGATTCATGAATATTTAGCAACCTGGCTGAGAATGATGGACCTTGGGTGAATTGTTTTCCATTTTAAACATTGTTCAGTGCACTGCTCTATTAAAAGTTCACTGGGGTGTTTTTAAATTGAAAATTGCTGATAAGGTGAGAAATGGGAAAAGGATTTATGCTGACATTGACCCTAACCAATCAATGCAACAGCCTCCAGGCTTATAGTAAAAACAACATGCTGCTGCTTGTCCAAATTATTACAAATCAGTATCTTGCAGTATCCATACTATTCAAATATGTATGCCTGCCTACAGTTCTTACCCAGATTCCGTTAGGATTAGGGTAGGTTATTAATAATGTAAAACAACTAAACAGACAAATGAATCCAGCAAGCAAGCAAGCAAGCTCAGAATGGGGATTGTTATATTCTCCTGCTGGCTACATGGGTATTATGCATCCATTTGACAACTTCAGCATTTGATTAACAAGACAGTTAAGGGTGGATGGAATTACTATGAAATTGATATATATTTAACTTGAAAACTGTAGTCAAAGAATGCTCACCAACGGTTCTTTATCAAGAACCTCAGTGGGAGGCACTGAGATTCAATTCTGCGTCCTTTGCTCTTCTACATAATTCTATTAATGACTTGGATGAAAGAAGTGTCAGAAATAATTATCAAATTTATAGATGACACTAGGTAGTATTGGATAGCTGATACCCTAGAAGACAAAAATAAGCCTTGGTAAGTTAGTAAAATGATCTGAAAAAAGCAGGAAGAAATTTGAGTCAAATGATATGCTGTACTTACTGTAAGAAACAGGAATTAAATACACAGAGATAGGATGGACTTCAGTGCTTCAGTGGCTTCTTCCAATTCTATGACTTTGATTTCCTTCTAAATTCTTTAACAACCTACCTGTCACTCAGGTCAAAAGCAGATTTTTTTAAGGATTTCATAAAAAAAATGTTTTGTTTTTTTAAAAAAATGTCAATGTCCATTGATTATCAGAGTAAGGATCCTTGTGTAGAGTAGTGTCATTTGCTCTGCAGGTTTCTTATGTCTGTTGAATGGCAGCATGATATATGCATTTCTTCTTGGTTTGATGTGATAGCATTTGCTCATAATAGCTGGTCCATACTAATGCCTCCATTGGCTTTAAAAATCTGCATTCGGTTAAGTTTGCTGTTTAGCATGATGGGTGGTGGGTAGGATTCTGCCTTGGAACTTGCCATTGTGTGACAGAAGAGGTCTTCCATGAGCCATTTCCAGCTGAATGTTTCTTTTTAATTGCTTTAGGGAAACACTATGTGTTTCATATTTCGATATTGAAATGATAAGCTCTTTTTAATAGCTTGACTGGAGTTAATGAAAATCGGGAACCAGCTGCATGCTATGGACACAAAATTAGAGTTTTTACAATGGCTTCTTTTTCAGTATGTTGCATGATGCAGCTCTGACAAGGTTTCAGTGCCCCATATGTGTTTGAATACTTGATATGCCAAACGTTTGTTCTGTAATGGAAGAAACTCAACACACAACTTCAGCAAGAAAAGACTTTACAAAGGACTTGAGAACTTAGTCTGATTGAGTACATTTAATTGTTATAGATTTCACCAGAAGGACTGAGCTTCAGTGCCTCTCACTGAAATCAGTGATATTTTAGTCTTGGCCGTGCATGGAGAATGGAGTTCCTCAGTATCCAGGTTCTCAGCATTCCCCTCATGTAAACTACCATAGTTGGCCAAAAACATTTTGTAAGGAAATCCAAAGATACTTTTGAGTTCATCAAATCATAATGTCTCATTTGATTGTATGAAGATGGATTCAGAAGTCATAGCATGACATAGTAAATATTCTGTTATCTTGCCATGTGATGCCAACATTCACATAAGGATTCTAGTTGTGCTCAGTGACTGGTCAGCCAGCAAGATCGATCTTATCAAAAGTACATGGGAATAGGCTTGAGACAGCTTCACTATGTGGTTTGTTGCTGTTGATGCGTTATTCCCAGTGTGATTGCAGCCACAGGGTACAGGAATGGTGCTTCATACCCAAATCACTTTAACTGATGCTGGCTAAAGATTCATGAGGCAGACATTTCTCTGAGAATTTTCAATTAAGGTCCATGTTTAAACTCCTCCTGCAGCTGCAGACATACATTGTCGATTTCAGGCCAGGCTGATCTTTTCCTGGTTATGCTTATTTTTCCATATCATGTAAATCTGAAATCTAATTGAGCTTTTTCAGTGTCCTGCAACTTGGCTGAAATGCCAAAGAAATGTGTTTGGTTCTCACACTTAACAAGCGGGTAATGGCCCCAAGCCACTAGAGGGATACATTGCTTTACAAAGCATGTGTCATAATATTTAAAATTCAGAGTGCCATCCCAGGCTTCAAAGCGTCTCTCTCCGATTAATAGCTCTAGAGGTTACTCCATTACCAGAAAAGTAAAAAAGAAAACCCATTCATTTTCATCTCACAGGCTTGGTCTTTTTCTTCTCCCTTTCAGATCAATCTGACAGAACTGAAGTCATTTGGATCGCCACCATCTGCTGTCAGCAATGTTACTGCAGCCGTGATGGTACTCATGGGTTCGGGTGGTAAGGTCCCCAAGGACAGAAGCTGGAAAGCAGCTAAAATGGCCATGGCCAAGGTTGACGGCTTCCTAGACTCCTTGATTCACTTCAACAAAGAGAATATACATGAGAACAGTCTCCGAGCCTTGCAACCTTATCTTCAGGATACAACCTTCAACCCAGAACTGGTGGCATCGAAGTCCTATGCAGCTGCTGGGCTCTGCTCCTGGGTCATCAACATCGTGCGCTTTTACAATGTATACTGTGACGTCGAGCCCAAACGTCAGGCTCTCAGCAAAGCCAATGCTGAGCTTGCTAACGCCCAGGAAAAGCTGGCTAACATCAAGGCCAAAATTGCAGTAAGTCTGAATGCAAAAAAAGCAACCTGGGAAACAAGTGTAAATTGAAATCAGCATTACACCTTGAAATTCTTGGCATCGGTTACTCTGCTGCAGAAAAACGCCCTGCATTTTGCCTAAAGAAAGTACCATGGCTTATTTTAAAACAGGGTGGTGCCTGTACAGTAGTAACATCGAAAAAAATAATAATTAAACAAGTAATAATCATGCAGTAATCGCTATGTAAATTAAGGGTTTTCTGAGTGATTAAAATGCAGCATAAAATGACCAGAAAATTTGTGGCAATTGACCACTTGCAAAATCGCTCTGCCTCTTTTGGACTTAACATTTTAAATTCTTCAAATGCATCAGCCATAGAGAAAGTTCCAATTATTTGCAGCCTGAAGAGCAATTTGGTGAGCAATCCCAAGTCTAGGTGATTGATTATTTAATGAGGCACTTAAGGTTTTGCTGCAAGGTTTTGGGAATTATTACTATGATATTTGTAGTTAAGATGTATGTTAGAGAAGGGGGAAATCATGAAATATTTTCACAGAGTTGGCTACTACTTTAGTTAGTTTTGTGAGTAGTTAAAAAAAATTAAACTAAGTCTATGTATTATAAACATAGACATAGTGACTAAGAATTACATGATAGGCAGAAACCAATATACCCGTTCCTACTGTGTTTGATAGTAGGCTGTCTACTAGGCTGTCTACTTGTCAATTAGGCTAAGCAAAGCATTTATGGCTGAACTTCAGCAGAATTGACATCCTTAGATGAACAGATCCTCCTCCTCCTCCTCCCCAACTGAATCTTCTATTCAGATCCCCCATGTCCGATGCAGGAGATTAGAATTCCCTCTGAAGCAGCTGGGAGGGGTGGGGGTGGGGGGGAGAAGAGCCTTTGTGCTGCAGCAGACTAAAGTGCTGTTAACTAGCACCAGCTGCTTGCAATTACTGCAAGTTCGAATCTCACCAGGCTCAAGGTTGACTCAGCCTTCCATCCTTTTGAGATAGGTAAAATGAGGACCCGGATTGTGGGGGCAATAAGCTGACTTTGTATAAAAAAGAACACCTCTTGAGGGGGGCCGAAAGCCCCACTAAAGCAGGTATATACAAAAGTATGAAGGCTATTGCTTAACGGATTGTAAGCCGCCCTGAGTCTCCGGAGAAGGGCGGCATATAAATCGAACCAATAAATAAATAAATAAATGTGATGGGGTACAAAGGAAAGGTTAGAGAGAGACCGTCATTTGTATAACAACACAAGTCCTTTCATGGTGGTGCAAAAGTACCGCTTTCACAAATAAAAAGTCCTGCTTGAAGAAGCCAGAAGCTTCTTCAAGCTTTAAGACAGAGCTAATTTAAATGGTATTCTTTCATCTGTGTTACTGTACAAATGGCCAAGCACACATACAGACAAATGTACTTTTAGAAAGGGAGGAAGGACATTTAATTTATAGAAATTGTAGCTTGGGATTTTAGGGACAATTCTGTTCATATATCTAGTCGTTCCAAACGCTACTAACCGTTACGTACCCTTTTCAAATTCAAGTTTATTTCTCAAGTATTGTTCGAGCAGTATTAAAATGATTTAGAGGCACTTAACTTTAAGCTACTGGTGTGAAGGCTGATAAAAATCAATTGTTAGCTTCTTTTGTCACAGGAGTAAAATAATTTGGGAACACTCTGCTTTTGTTTTACCGCGAAGTAGCAAAAATGATCAATTAGAGCAATAGAGATTGGGAGACCCATTGTGAAAGCCACTTCTCAGCCCCTGAAATAAAGCTAATAGAGCCATTTTTGCATGAGCCTTTCCGCTTGGCTTTCTAAATAACTCCCAGGAGCAGTTTTGCTCACTCAGGCTATAAACAGTACTGATACATGCGCTTTTTAGGCCTGGAATTTTATATCAATAGCCAGAAACCAGTACAAGATGCAAAGGACAATGTAACTTAACAAGTTACGCCTGCCAATATTTTATTTCTGTGCAGCTATTAAAGCTATAAGATATCTCCAATTCCCTTGTATCTAACCCAATAGAAATGGAGGTAGAAATATTATAAAGTTAAGAATAGAAAAAAGGCAAATTACGTTGAATGCATACCGGTCAACGGTAGCTAGAGAGAACAAACATTTTCCCAGAAGAGCACCACCTGATGCTGATGGTCACCAGATTCTAAAACAGTTGAAGAAAATTCTGTCTGATGGGGACATTTTGGCAACAAGTTGCCAGATGTTCAGTCCAGACTTGCAGCAACTCTGGTCCTCATAGTGAGGTTTTCCTGCTGCTGTGCTCCCCCAGTTTTCCATGCCAGGAAAACAACTGCTTCTCACTTTCCTCATGCGGTCAGTTCTTACTGGACATGCATACATTTATAAATGTGTATGCACAGCCAAATGTATGCAAAGTTGCATTAATATACATACAAAGGTGAAATATCAAAATGCACCTAAACGCAGGCACAGCAGCCAACTTTAAAATACAATTTTCTTTTCCTAGCTGTGCCTCCATAAGGTCTGCCATAGCTTTAGCGTTTACTGATTATATTTTCATGGCAGGTAGAATTTCACTAATGGATTTTTTAAAAAAATATTATTTTTCTCTGAACTTCCCATTAAACTATCTACTTTACAAATAGCTCTTTACAGTGACCATAATTGAGTCCTGCAACCCAGTCATTAAACGATGCAGTTGTTTAGCAGAAAATCACATAACCATGACTTATGATTTTATTTCTGCCTAGCTGATTGCAAAGAACACAAATGGTCATCATGTGACTGTGGGACGCTGTGATTGGCTGCAAAGGTTTTTTTTTAAATTTAGCACCTCATAGCTTTGAACAGTCACTATGCAAGTCAGTTGGTAAGCAAAGGCTACCTGTACTGCTTTTTAAATAGGTCCTCTGGTGTACTGTTCAATCATTTTTCCAGTCGGTTGAGGTAGACGGGTTTTACTTATTCATTTGGACTGTTTGGGGGCAGAGATAAACCTTTTTGAGGAAGGAAAAATGATAAACCACTACATAGGTGGACTTACTGTATTAAAAAAATGAATACCTCCCCTCCCCAGTGGGTAGTAAATTTTTTACTACTGATTTTGTGGGTGTGGCTTGGTGGGCGTGGCATGGCTTGGTGGGCGTGGCAGGGGAAGGATACTGTAAAATCTGCATTCCCACCCCAATCCAGAGGAAGGTTACTGCAAAATCCCCATTTCCACCTGATCAGCTGGGACTCGGGAGGCAGAGAATAGATGGGGGCGGGGCCAGTCAGAGGTGGTATTTACTGGTTCTCCAAACTACTCTAAATTTCTGCTACTGGTTCTCCAGAACTAGTCAGAACCTGCTGAAACCCACTTCTCCCCCCGCCTCCAACCCAAATATCCAAGCAAACAAACACAAAAGATCCCAGGAGAAAAGTAGATAGTTTAGAGAAAGAGAAAAAAAATGTAATAAAAACTTTTCTGCTAGATTTCAAATGACAGCAGTTCTGCATGTCAATCAAGTGTTATAACCACTGTGCCTATAGGAAAGGCCTATAGCAGAAGCTGCAGCAGTTTTTACTGAGGTGAACTGAGCAACTGAGATGAGGAACGTTGCTGTCCTGTGCAGATCCAAAGTACAGATATTTGCCTAGAAGAAAATTAAAATCAGAAGGGAAACACTCTGCTAGAGAGAAGTTGCCTAAGGATGAGTCTGAAAGCTCAGAAGACTAAACCTCTGGTCCCGGTGACCAGATTGGATTCTGCAACATTATCCGAGGACATGTATATTCGTCTTCAGTCCATTTTTGAGAAGGGAAACTGGACAGCTAATTTGAACTGGCCTAAATCAACAAATACTATTTCAAAGGCAGAGCAAGAAAACACTGGCAGAAGTCACATTTATGGTGGGCAGGGAGCAAGCTGAAGACAATGTTATCTGTTCTTGTCCTCCAGAAACAGTTGATGGTCCATACTTATGATGGGGCAACCTGACAGTGCAGATAAATATTAGCTGTCTGCTGTTAACAGCTTTAACACCTCTAGGTTTTAAATATTTGTTCATAGCTCAATGGCCTTGTAGGCTACCTATGTCACTCTTCCCCATAAAGTGAATCTACTTGGTTGACTTATTTTATTAATAATGAAATCATTCACTTTTTGAATCGCCTCTTGAGCAAAAATTCCAGTGCTGTCTAAATCAGAGGCTACAATGTGCTAGTGCGTATATTGAGATTGTATTTCTTTATGATATTTATGTTGTGTGATATGGCTTCTTCCTTTCCCCCATACCCTCACTTGTAGCACCTTAATGAAAATCTGGCAAAGCTGACAGCCAAATTTGAGAAGGCCACTGTGGAGAAGCTGAAATGTCAGCAAGATGCAGAAGCCACTGCAAATACCATTTCCCTTGCAAATCGCCTGGTGAGTATCATTGGCTGAAGCTTCTGGTGGGGTAGAAAGATTCTTGAAGTACATCTTTCTTGGTCTGAATGGTTGGAGAAAAAACTAGAAGCCTTTGCAACTCTGGAAAGTTTTAGGACTCCAAGTCTAAATTAAAGATAAATATTTCTAAATTAAATCTACACGAGGGAGTAGTTTAGACTGCTATACTGTTTGATTTTTAATGTGTATTATTTCATTCGTTAGTACTGGCAAAGAGAAAATTAAAAAACTGCTAAGTTTTCCTACTTTACCAATGAATTGGCATGCAGCAGAGCAGGAAAAAGATGATAGGGATCTAATTCATGAGAGTATATAAAAAAAGATTTAGCACTAATTATTTAAAGTGCATTAAAGATAAGGGAAATGGATTTAGTAGGAACATAACAGTACTTCAGTGATGGCACATGCGTCATATAGGAGCAATGGACAGATCTTCCTTGAAAACGATCACAAATATAGAACCCTGCCTAACCTTCAAAGTGAGAGGCAATAATTTCAGTAAATACTCTTCTCATATTTAATCATTTATACAAATGTATGGCTAATTTTGTGATGCTTTTTAACAGCATGATAATCATGCATGAGCTCCAGCTGGCATGTCAGGAAGGTTTTAATTTGTATTTTTAATGAGCATACACAGGATTTTAAAAACCACTGTTCCCTTTTAACTTTGCAATAAGTCTGTTTCAGGTGTACAGTGCCATAACCTTACATTATGTAAAATATCAGACTTGCCTGATTAAGAAACAGCAAACAGTTTAAACTGTTGCCAGTGGATGGGCAGTTTTCTTTGGCTGTGGTGATTTTCAATTTCTACTGCTGTAACCCTCAAAATACTGACAATGCAGCGTCCTCTAAATTTACTAACCAACTGTAATTGAGGTTGGGATCACAATTCATAGCTACAAGGGCATATAAAAACTACTGCTGCAGTCTACCAATTCTTTCCAGTCTGAACATAAGCATTGCTTTTTAATGAAATGAAGCCAGTATAACTGCAAGGGCAATGGTTTAAGTGGTCTGTGAGTTTCACTGTATGAGATTTAAGAGTATTCTACCAGGTACTTTATTTCCCTCATTATTTTTGAAATACTTCAAGATGCTTGAAGATATTCTGATAAAATGTGTTATTAATGAAATGGAATTTACCTGCCACTACAGCTCAGATTGGCTTTTTGCCATAAAGGATGTCATGGTGAATTTAAACTGGGTACATCCATTCACAGCTTTCCTAATTAAAAGTTGAACACAAAATGTCATATAATTGAATAGTACACTGTGAATAATTAACACAAGCACCAAGTATGAGATCTTTCCCATCATAAGTTTCAGTACAAATCTTAGGCCATTGTGCATTTTTGCCAATAAACAAAGCTAATGATTTCCACATTTGTTTACATTTATTTAGAGAGGAATGAGAGTTTAGGCTGCAACTGTTGCAGAAGAGGTCAGTCACAGAAGAGCCAGTTAAAATTTGAAATCAGGAAAAAAGAATTAATTAGCATGGAAGGTGAACATGATTAAGACGAAGCTGTTAAAATTAAATCTTTCATTTTGTGGTCTGGTTGTAGACCATTTTTTCTGTTTTAGACTGCATATATTTAAACTTCACTCTTTGTCCAGCCTGGCATAGGAACATGATTGATGCCCTTTTCCATTAATTTTGTCAAAATGACAGGGCATTAGGTAAGGACAGCCAGATGCCTTGGTACACAATAAGTGGTACCTGACTTGGCAGTAGTACTTGTGAAAAGAATTTATTTAGTCAATTTATATTCTGCCCACCTCATTATCCAGAGTGACACTGGGTAGCTTATATGCAACAAAAAATAGAAATATAAAGACAATTATAAATATAGAAACACATAAAATTACAAGATGTCTGTGATTTGGGTATGCTGATAGACCAGAGATTAAGCATGAGCCACAGTGTGCTATAGCTGTGCCTTTCTGTTAAATATAAACATGCACAATTTTGAACATTATTCTGTACATCTTTATTTATGGTGAAATGTCTACATTTTAGTAAATGCTTATCTCTCTGGTTCAGAACTAGCATTTGAAGTCCCTTGGTTATTTGTCCCATATGTTTATCTGTTTATAAGAAGATTCATACTTTATAACTGGTTAGGAGAACAAAGACCAACTTTGCATTTTGGCACCCTAAATTGACACAATCAGGAATATCCATTCTGACTGTATGCATATGAAGGTGAGGTACAGTCTGCCTCCTTTGGGTCAATTCACTTCCTAGAGAGAGAGAATTTTAGTGGGCCAACTATACCTGTTCCTCAGTCATTGCTATGGATAAAGACATGCTACCTTTTTTTCCATTGAGGGTTAGGAAGAGGAAAAGCTTCTGTACTACTTCTTCTTTTTGAGTTTTAAATGTTCTATGCTAATAGCTGTGATTTTTATTTAACTCAAGTATAAAGTCCAGCTTAAGAGACAGAGGTACAGGAGTTAAAATATACTATGTTCCTAAATTGCCTGACTCATCCCCTTTTATAACAGCATGAAGTAGATTCCCTAAGGGAGATTCAAAGAGTTCCAGTGGAGATGCAAGCTGTTTCCATAGCTTTCCAGCAAGTGTCTTGTCTATTTAAGGGGGATACATATATTCTAAAATTGCTGCCTTACTGTTGATTAGGAATAGAAGATAATTCAAACCAAAAACTATCTCCCCTCTTCATAAGCAATATTTGTTTCTCTACCATTTCCACAATGATTCTTGTGGTGGAAATTCTATGACATCTCAGGCATGGAATCTGGTGAAGTCTAATTTCCTGGGGTTTTTTTTAGGTTGGGGGCCTGGCCTCTGAAAATGTGAGATGGGCTGATTCAGTAAGAGATTTCAAACTGCAAGAAAATGCATTGTGTGGTGATGTCTTGTTGATTACTGCCTTTGTCTCCTACCTGGGTTATTTCAGCAAAAAATATAGACAAGACCTGATGGACCATGCATGGAAACCATACTTAAAGCAACTAAAAGTGAGCAGAAGGCAAATGTTATATTTTCACATGCCTCTCTTTTGATAGGTGCTGCTCTTGGCCAGGATGGTATTGAGAAATACTTCTTTAGTTGCCAAAACTTGTTTTGAATGAATAGTGAGGGAGACTTTCCTTTTTACCTAGGTTGTTTTCTGTGGGAATGAAGGGTATTTCCTCATCTTCTTTTTCTCCTCTTTCTGGCTTCTATCCTTCATATTGTGACTTGATGCCAAAAGTAATATATTGTTGCTCTTCGGGGGAAGACATGATGAACTGAAGACAGCTCAGCTAAAAGAGGAGATGACAACAATAGCAGAATAAAATGCTGGCTAGTATACTGGCTCTTTGCAGCTCCTTTCTAGGTAAGGAGAAGAATTGAGATAGCCCACAAGTGCTTCATAACAGTTGTTCCTCATCAGGAGACTGGCAGGTTTAGGAAGGATCTAAAAATTACAATTAAAACAGAAACACTGAAAATTAACATTAATACAGAGTGGAGCAAAATATTTTAATATGGGACAGATTGAAGGATTTGTAATCAATGGACTCATATGTTAATTTTCATAGTGTCTATTAGGTCATCTGCCTTTATAGAGGGACTTTGTTTAAAATATGTTATGAAAGAGGAATAAATTTTACCTGACAATATTGCGACTGATCTGAAAGTACTTTTAAAAAGTACTTTGTATAACAGGCTATAAGAATAATATGGAGAAAGAACCTATGCTGGACATGTAAAAGAAACTGATCTTTTAATAATTAAATGGAATATAGAAATAAGAAACCAAAAGAGTGAACTGGATAATTTTTCTATATTTGACTTACAAAATAGGCTTGTTAAAGCTTTGTAGAATTTTATGATAAGGGATAAATAAAAATTGAAAAAAATCAAGTTTCTTTTGAAGGGAAAAAAGCTCAAGGTTATTAAAAATAAAAGGAAGGAATATAAAGTTGGTTTATTTGGTCAAGGTTAAAATTGATATACTGTTATCTCTGGTAATCCTGCCCAGAGTTATCCTGTGGTAAGATGGGTGGCTAATAAACAAACAAACAAACAAACCTTAATGGACTTTTGCTGGTCAGGACTGAAATGACGAACTTTAAGGATTTGTTTATAGATAAGAGATGGGCTATGGGAAGAAGAGATCATTTGTTGTATTTTAAGAGAAGTTAAGTTACTAAAATTGTTTATACTTGTGATGAAGGGAGAAAACATTTCTTTATCTATTTCCTTTCTTTTTCTTTACTATATTCTTTTTCTTTTCTATGTTTTTCTTTCCTGCCTCTTCTATTTTTTTAATTCTTTAATGTTTTACTATGTATTAGTTTTTACCTTTGCAATTGAAATTTTTAATAAAATTACTATTTTAATATCTTGTTATTGCAATGCAAAATCACATCTTTATTGAAAAGATATGAAAGACCTTTAATGACTCTAGTCCCTAATCTTCTAGCAGTGCTTGATTGGCTTCAATGTGGGCTGGCATGTAGGACTTGCATCTTCTCAGAACTGTGAATATTGCCTTGCAGCAGAACAGCAGATGTGTGAATGTGTTAATTACATTCTTCTAAAGAACAACTTGTAATCATAATCAGATCTTTCTTTACCAAGTTGTCAGATTTGTCTGCTCCAGGCTTCATTCTTTGAGATTTCTGTGTCATTGACTGGTATCTGTGTACATAAAGGCAAAAGAAGAGGGCGTTGGTTGCCTCCAGCCCACTGACTTTTGATATCTGCAAAAAGTTAGTATAGCTATATAGTACACACTAACTTTCAGCTCACCTACTGTATATTTTAATTAAAACTGAAAAATACAAGATACCATGGGGATAAGAGAAAAATAGTTTAATTACTTCCTTTGGTAAGCTAATTTCCTTTTTAATATCCAAGGGCAAACTGTCAATCCCTTCCATGAAGCCATTGCCACTGAATTTCTCCCATTGCTCAAGGGGGAAGCAGTATGTGGATGGAGTCATTCTGTGCTTCTTCGAACCACTGAAAACATACATTCCCTCAGCCCCAAATTGGATCTGATGATGAATCTGAATAAATGACTTACAGCTCATGAAAACTTGTGGCTTTTAGTAAAATTCTTTAGTTGGAAAAGGTGCTACCAAATTCTTGACTTTTGGCCACCATAAAGTAACAGGTTTCCCTCCTACAATCTCAGATCTCAAAGTGGGTTGATGGCATTGTAAAATATATTATTGGTGCCAAAAGCTGGAAATAAGGTCTGAGATGCAATTAGAACCCCATGTGCAAGGACAGGTAACGTAAATCTGCTAGTACATAAATTGTATATTTGACCCTATTGCTGCAATTAATCTATTAAGAGCAAGGAATATTGTCATCTATGTTGTTGGAATGACAATATGAGGGACCTATGTTACTCCAGCTATTTCAGAGTCCTTACAACTTTCACAAGACACAGCATGAGTATTTCTTGAGGGAAGAAGTCACACCAAGGAAGTTTCTACCTTATTCTGTTTCCTTGGAAGAATATTAAGAAAAAAAAACCCCTATTGTTCTTAGATAAAAGTCATTAAAGAGTGTTTTCTTGAGCATTGTTAGCTTCGGTGTCTTGGATTACAGGTTCCATTATAACCAGGTCACATGTGCTTTTTTTGTGCATAGTTGAAATGCAAAGTCATTATCTTTTGGCTGTAAGTGATAATGTTTTGATTGTCCCAGGTTGCAATTCCTGTCACTCCCTCTTTGGACCCTCTGAAGATGCTCACTGATGATGCTGACATAGCAGCTTGGCAAAATGAAGGTCTACCAGCTGACCGCATGTCTGCTGAAAATGCTACCATTCTCACCAGCTGTGAGCGCTGGCCACTCATGGTTGACCCCCAGTTGCAGGGCATCAAGTGGATAAAAGCCAAGCATGGAGAAGACCTCAGAGTGACTCGGATTGGCCAGAAGGGGTGAGCAGGCATGATTAAACAAAACAGCAAGAAAATAATGGATGTGTTCAATTAGGAGCCTCATATCTGGGTATTACGTTTGATGTAGGTAGTTCAGATTGTGGGAGCCAACTATATTTTAAGAAAAAGATCTCCAATTTGATGCTATATCAAACTTTTGGGCATTAACCTGTTTTGTTTGCTATCAAAATGACAGAAATTTCTGATTAAATGGGGGAGGAACTTCGTAGAACTTGTCATGGTTGCTATAGAAACCTGAAACTGAATGGAGAATGAGAAGAAGATACTAGCATGCTGACATCAGAGTGCAGTTTTAAGCACTAGTGATTTAATCTCTGTTCTATTCTTTCTGTAATTCAGATAAAGGAATAGAGGGATCCAGGCCTCTGAGAGGCAAGGATCTTCCAGACCAGGAGTCTCCAACCTTGGCAACTTTAAGACTTGTGGACCTCAACTCCTAAAGTTCCTCAGCCAGCAAAGCTGAGGAACTCTAGGAGTTGAAGTCCACAACTCCTGGACTTTGAGAAGATTTAAAAAGAATTCAAAGAGAGCAAACTCATAGGGCTGGCTGTTTTTATCTCCTGTTTTGTTCTGTCCTAATGAAGAGGCCTGCCTTAGATGCACTGTCACAGATTTTAAAAATGCTGAAATCCAGACATTTTTTTTACAGTTCTTAATTTCTATTTAGCCAGTGCTAATAATTTTGCTTATAGGTTTTGTTGCTGTGAGTTTAGCTGGCTATTAGATACATCTGTATCAATACCTGGAAAAGTATTTTTGCTGTGTATCTGTTATGATTTATGGATATCCTCGTCTTTCAAACAGTGCCTGTTGTTATACCTTATAAGAGAAACTCAAGATTAATGCTGTTCTTGTAACAGGTAGGGTAAGCTAGGCAATGCTGTGATAGGATAGACTTTATTAAGATAATCACTGAAATAAGTATAAGCCAAACTAAACTCAAAAAACAAAGAAAGTGATAAAACATTTACTGCAATTTGTATGCTTTGTAAATCTGAAGAAAGCTCTAAGCAGCTTCCAAAAGAATACAAACATTGAAGTAAAATCAGGAATAAAACAAATATATGACTACAACTTTATATAAAACCATAAACAACAAAACTGTTTCCAAAGTGTAATACAGCAAATGTATTAATTAATGTACTGTTTATTACACTTGTATCCTACCCAACTCCCAGTGACTCTAGGTCTAGGCAGTTAACAAAGTAAAAATAGAGAAAAAAAAACAATAAAATCATACTGCAATAAAGACAAACAAAACATGGTATAACTAGGCAACAATGAGAGGCTTACCCATACTCCTCAGAAGGCACTTCAACCACCTTAGCCAAAAGCCTTGGCAAAGAACCAGATATCCAAGGGTCTTTAAAACACTAGCAAAGTGGGGCACCATCTAGATCACCATCCAGATCTTGAAGAAGAACCTCATTCCAGAGGATTGCAGGCATTGCAACTGAGTTTCGTGGGTCCCAACAGATGGCACATTTAATTGAAGGAACCTGGAACATGCCAATCCTGCAAGATTGAATTGGCCAGTAAGATACAGCTGGAGATAGATAGTGCCTCACGTAACCAGGCCCTAAGCACAACTACTACTGCTTAAACTTTGCCAGAAAGGATAATCAATATGACTCTGTTTCTTAGTTTAGCACATAGTAGAATGAAGTGGTATCTGACACGAGGAATTACATACGCAAACAAACAGATAAAATGTTTACATTAAATAAAGTATCTATTAGCATACCCAAGCATTCAAAGATGAAACATGCATCTGTGCATCAAATATGAATATGCTGTATGTTAGATCTTCAATGTTTCTCATTCAGCATTTCATCTCATATAACTTTTAAAAATGAAATGTTTAAGTTAGACAGGATTTAACAAATGGAATTTATAAAGGGCAGGTTGATGGATAATTGTTAAAAGAGGAGTTAAAGAGTGAGAGGGAGTTTTGAATTCTGTAGTAAATTAGCTTATTTTAGTTTATGTTTGTTAAATACTATACCCTGTTTTTGCTCTGGGAATTGAGGTGTGTGTGCGGGGGAGGGGGGTTGAAGGATGGGAGGGGATAAAATTGAAGTACAGATAAATGTATTAATGTTTCTCATTCAGGACAAAGGATTGCCACCACAAAGAGGAAATGCTTAATTCAAAGAACCAATGTAGATTTTAAAATAAGTTAAGGAATATATACTACACAATCTACAAAATTAAAAGCTCCCAGTAGGAAGAAGAAATCATAGACGTTTACTAGTCAACTCATATTTTTGATAAAATGCATTCAAGTAAATCATTCCACTGTTTAAAAATTGTTCAGTACATTTCCAGATTTGACTTAATAAAGCTTACTTAGGGTAAGGAATAAAACTGGTGGAATAGGACTCCAGTAGTTACCATTTGACAAAGAATTGTTAAGTCAGCATAGATCAAATTCCAAAGTCATCAAGAGGATGTTGACTTGAAAAGGCAGGAGAAAAAAAAATCTAGAACTTAAACCTTGGAGCGTAGGCTTGTTTCTGTAGGGGACCAGTTTTCTGGATATGTATGGCTTCTTCCTAGTCAGTAACAAAAAGATAAATTTAGTTGATTGTGCCTGGGAGCCTTCTGTCTTCTGAATAAGGGATTAAGATTGAGAGATTTATAGCCAAACCTGGTATAAAGTCTGAATTTTAGTGGTTCATAAAGATTAAAAGTCATAGTTGAAGAGCTATACTAAAATTCTCTCTCCTGGCTGAAATAGTTATTTATCTACAGTCATTGGTGAACTTTTAAAAACATAACATTAGTATTCTTTCTTCAGTCTCCTTGCTTAATTTAAACAGTTATGCTTCTGTTATTTATAACTATATACCTAGGCCATCAGGGTTCAGGGAAACTCAATTTGCTGTTTGGAGGGAGAGAATACATTAGTACGGTAAAGCTATTTTATGTAACCTAGCATTCTCCAGGAGTATTGAAACTATTATCCTCAGAATTCCCAGCCATCATGGAATCCCAGAACATCTGGAATTCATCTGGGACTCATGTTATGGAAGCCTGGGTTTTTATGTTCTTAAAAAAGATAATGCATGGGAAATGATTAAGGCACCTCTCTATTAAAAAAGCCTTTGGCTCCAGTTACTTTCTAAGACTCTTGAATTTTGCAAGACCCAATTTTTTGAGGAACTGAAATACTGTTCTATCTGGTGAATCACTTTGTTTAAGTAAGAATATAACAATAGATACCTAGAGCAGGTCATTGGTCTCTCTCTTTAATAATCACCAACTTCTCCCTGTCTACGCCTTTAGTAATGACTTCATCCTTCACTTTACTCTGGGAGTTTCTCAGGGTTTTCCTTAACATGTATCACCCTGGTGCTGTATTTCTTAGGTATCTGGACATTGTGGAACAAGCTCTTGCTGCTGGGGAAGTTGTTCTGATTGAGAATTTGGAAGAATCCGTCGATCCAGTGTTAGGTCCATTGCTGGGTCGAGAGACAATAAAAAAAGGAAGGTGAGATGATCGTGAATAATATAGTTTTGTGACATGTATTATCCTCTGAAAGATGCTCATGATATCTGCTATCCCCCCCCCCCCCCAAGGCCTACAATACAGTATCAGGGTTCAAAAACTTTTCTTAAGCCATCAAAATTGATGTAAAACTACTTTTCACAACCAGTTTAATAGATAAATTTAATATTTATTGATTCTATTTACTGTATTTTTCGGACTATAAGACGCATTGGAGTATAAGATGCACCTTAGTTTTTGGGGAGGAAAATAAGAAAAAAGCTGATTGGCGGGTGGATTGGCCTCCTGGAATACCCCAATCAGCTGTTCCCAGAGGTGAACTTTAGCAACAGATTCGTTGGTTGTGACCTCTGTACCTTTTTTTCCAGCCTCTAAAATCTTTGTTTCAGAGGCTGGGTGGGGCTACATTCGGTGTATAAAACGCACCCAAATTTTCACCTTCTTTTAGGGGAAAAAAGGTGCGTCTTATACTCCAAAACATATGGTATATCCTACCTTTCATTCAGGAACTCAAACTGGTGTTCATAACCCTCCTTTCTCCTCATTTTTCTCATAGATAGTTTGAACTAACAGATAGTGGTTGGCCCAAATTATCCCAGTGAGCTCCTGTAGTCCAATACCTTAACCCAGTATGGCACACCAATTTATTTGATTTAACTTAATTGGCATAGATTATAGGAGCTGCTGCATAGTACATTTTGTTCCTTTCCTAAAGAACAAGGGAGGCATTGCAATGGTAAATGTGTCCTCCAAATAAGTTGGACTTCAAAAGCCAGCAGGGCCTTTGGTGATTATGGGAATCAGTCTGTTATATCTGGAGGACATTTTATCAGGGAAATCTGATTTAGAATGATCAATTCTCACTGCACTGTAAAGTTATACACACCTCTTAATTAACTTATAATGGCATATGGCTATGGCAGGCATGAGTAATCATGCTTGATCTTTTTTCAGGTTCATTAAAATTGGAGATAAAGAATGTGAGTACAACCCCAGCTTCCGACTAATTCTTCATACAAAACTAGCCAATCCACATTACCAGCCAGAAATGCAAGCACAGTGCACCCTCATCAACTTTACTGTGACTCGGGATGGTCTAGAAGATCAGCTGCTGGCAGCAGTTGTAAGCATGGAGAGGCCTGACCTGGAAGAATTAAAGGTAACTAACAGAATCCAAGATGGACTGAATTAATCCCCTTTGATCTTTCCAGCATCATCCATGTTTTAAACTATTGTCTGTATCTGTTATCAGAGATAAGAAAAATTAAAAAAAACATTCCTAAAGTAGTATTTCTGCAGGTTTGGTGTTCCCACCAATCACGAAGCTAGTAGAGTTTAGGATCAACATGTTAAAAAGATTTTGTGCCTAGTTATAAAAAGGTTTAATGTACATCTGGCCAACTAGAGCCAGCACTTTTAGTTTTGGCAATTAACATTAAATAGATTGTTAGTGTAGCTTTATCCAAAGCTGGAAACTCCTTCATCTAGTATTGGGACTATAGCTTTCAAAATTCCTACCACTGGAACTAATTTCATTTGGCAAGCCAGATAAAACTTTTTTTTTTGATGGTGGCAACACGACTCCTTCAATTAGTACAGTTGGTGACAGCATCATTAATTCTGCTTTTTGGAGTGTTTCTATGACCCAAAGGAGATACACAAAATTACATAGTTTAGGCATTTTATGGCTTTTCTTGCTCCTGATTGTTGTTTTTTTTCCTTGACTAAATAAATGTACATATGTTGAATCAATGAACAGCTCAGCAAATGCCATTGCCTAGGCTGTAATAATGCTGAGAGATGCAGTAGAACACACATAAAATGTCCTAAACATAAAATGTCCTAAAGTGGTTACTTCAATTAATTCACAAGCTGTGCGTGAAACATTACAAACTAGAGCCGTCCTCTGAATACTTTAGCAAATTGACAAGTTTACCAAGAATTTTTGGTTCTACTGAAAATAGTCATCCTTCTTCTAGCAGAACAATATGTTGCTATTGACACATAAGCAGCCCTTGCAATAAATTTATGTGTGACTCGTTATAATAGTTGCTAAACAGTAGAGTAGAGCAACCTGCTGCCACAGACAATGGCCCCTAGAGAAGAACTCAAGATGGCATAAAGATTTTCCATTCAATGTAGCAAATCATTTCTCTTTTTCTCTCTCCATTCTCTGGCTTCTCAGGGAATATTGTGTCAGCTAAAAAATAACTAATCATAAGGTCCATTTTGTGTTGCAACACCAGGAAAAGCCAAAATCTCCAGTAACAGTTTATATCATTTGCATATTTTAAAAATTAGAAACCTTCTACAAGCTGGTAAAATTAGTCTTTAAAATCCAATGCTGAGAGCATATTTGTTAGAGTAACTTGGTGAGAGCAACTATATCATTAAAGGAAGTTGGATAGGGAATTTCTGTGTGTTTACAGTGTTTGGAGTTCATATTAAATGGTATGACTTACGGACAACTGTCTCCAAATTCACAGTAATAGAGAAATCAGGAGGAATTACTATACATTTGTGAAATGAAAAAGGGTACAGTACAGGTAGTCCTAGAGTTATGACCACAACTGAGCCCGAAATTTATGTTGCTAAGTGAAACATTTGTTGAGTAAATCATTGCATTTGTTAAGTTAGATAACAGAGTTGTTAAGTGAATCTGGATTCCCCATTGATTTTGCTTGTCAGAAGGTTGTAAAAGCTGATCACATGACCCCAGGACATTGCTATTGTCATAAATATGAGTCGGTTGCCAAACGGCTGAATTTTGATCATGTGACCATGGGGATGTTGCAATGGTTATAAGTGTGAAAAACAGTCATAAGTCACTTTTTTCAGTGCTGTTCTAACTTCGAACACACTCTAAATGAACTGTTGTAAGTTGAGGACTACCTGTATTAAATAATTAAAAGGTTAAAAAGAGTAAAACGTTGGGCATTGAAAGCTAAAATATTAAAACTAACAACAAAGTGGATAAAAAGAACCAATGTTCTTGGTTCTTTTGGAATTGAAGTGTAATCGTATCCTAATCTACCAGCCACCTCTAAAATTGGACGTACCCATCGGGGCCTCAAACCAGTTGGCAAAACCAGGTTTTCAGACCCTTTCGGACGGCCAAGTTAGGGGAGGGCAGACCTCATATAAATAGTAGTTCAACTCGCATAATGCAAGACAAGAGGATATATTCTGTCACACCTCTGTGCAAAACCCATATCTTGCTAGATGCACAGAAGGAAGTCCATGTTTTGGGAAGTGGGGGAGGGATTTAAAAATTAATCAGGCTTCCTAATGTATAACACTGAAAAACAAATTTTCCTGCTAGATGGTTTGCCAACCATCTGCTGGTCTGTCCTAGAGACTGAAGGTGCAGGGTAGAGTGTTCACAATAATGAATAAAGAGTTTGGAAAGAAATGGATCATTAATGGGAATGTGAGAATCTGCCTGTACAGTTGGAAAAGCATAAAATCTAAGGATTTAGGCCTCTTAATTTTAGCAGCACAATAGGACTTTGGGTCGTTGCTATTCTTATTGCTGCCAACTTTATTTCAGAGAATTGGTATTGCTATGGAGAAAGTTGGAAAAAAATGAGTTTACCATATTGCTTTTTTATACTATTAAAACTGCAGAAAGCAACATTCTGAAGTTACATATTAAATTTCTTTTCCCATATATCTTACCCCAACCTGGCTATGCAAAGAAAACCAAATGGGCTAAGCAGTTACGAAAAAATCATTAAATCTATTGAAGAAGCAATGCTTTTCAGTTAAATTAATTACTTCTTTGAAGTAAGAAAAATAATAGCTTTGTAGTTTTGCTTTGTCTTTTTTTCCAAACAGATCTATGGTTAGCCTATGGCCTAAGAAGAAAGTTATTAATTACTTCATCATAGTAGCTTTTATAAGAAAAGTTCTTTTTAATTAAAACAACATTTTCAAAAACTAAAGGAAACATTTGTGTTTTAAATAAATCCCAGCCTTCGGCAAGCCTGTTTCCATGTTTCCCGTATCCAAGACTTTTCCCTTCCCATCTGTAATGTAAGAATAGCAACCCTGACCAGTAAATTAGAGTTTAGGTAAGAATGGCAAACTTGCACTCTCCTGGTGGAGGAGCACCAGGAGAAAGAGGGAAATTCAGAACAGATGTTCATGGAGATGTTTGTTCATGAAGAGAGTTTCAGACTCCACCAAATTTTTACTCCTAATTTCTTTCTTCTGGAAATCTTGCTGAAAGGACATTGCAGTGAGAGGTACCTCTTGTTCTGACCCAGCTTTACAAGAACCAAAAAATAGACTCCTTGTCCTGAAAAACCCCTCTTTATTTAGCTACTGTGAATTCACGGCATTCACACACAGAAAGTTCAGGCAATAATCCTTCCAAGGGTTAATTGCAATAACAGACCTTATCAGTCCTTGGATAATTGCCAGGCTGAGAGCGTCCAGTCGCAAAATTGTAAATTAATTCCTGGCAAGAAGTCTCTGAGGCACAAACCACGATAAGCAAATCTTCTGAAAGAAATACAAACTGTTGTCTTCTGCAACCACCACTTCCCTTTTGCTTCTATTTACAGTATTCCCCAGCCAGGGAGGGGCTAGTCAGCATCCACATGTGCCTTTCTTCCTGAGTTGGCTCCTGTTCCTCAGTTGTTCTCCTCTCCTGGCAGCTCTGCATATACAGGACAGGTCCCAGCTGTTCTTCTTCCCCACTTATCTCTGACTCCGAAGGCAGCTGGGAAATGTCGGAAGGCCCTGGCTCTATCTCTTCTTACGATGCAGAGCATCCATCAGAACCTTCCCCAGACTCCAGGACTGGCCCAAGTTCCTCCCCAACCTCCTCATCGTCCGAGTCGGCCACCAGCTCCCCTGGCAGCTGGCGGGCCACAACACCTCTTCCATCCCCAAAAGCACAGGAGGAGGGGAGAGGAGTAACCAAACCAAGCTAACATTTGAGTGAAATACTAGAAACGAATGGGGTTTAGATTCAGTGATTGCTGGTCTCTTCTCAAAGCAGAGTTTATGAGCAAACTATAGTTGATTATATCAATCACATTATCGTGCAACAGAAATTGAATTGAATTGAATACTTTATCTGGCCAAGTGTAATTAGACACACAATGAATTTGTGTTTGACACATAAACTCTCAGTGTACAGTATACGCAAAACAACAGAATTATCATCATCATCATCATCATTATCAATCATCATCCCAATAAGGGGGAGGAGTAAAGAAGATAATAAGAAGGATAAATAATAATACTACAGCCATTCTACATGGGTAAATACACATTTACATTAGGCTGATTAGAATTAGAAATATTTGGAATTAAGAGAGATCTGTGGTCTTTCAATTTGTTTCATCTCCAGTGCTGCTCAGTCTTTGGCATTTATTCAGTACCTAGAAAAACCCTGTAGATTTTGGAAAATTTGAGCATAAGATTCTAGTTTAAGCTAAAACGCTATACATTTTATCCACTTTCATTCAGCTGAATGTGTTAGTGGTGCAGTGTCCTAGAGGTGGAGCTCTCGCCTCACAATCAGGAGGCTGTGAGTTTGATCCTAAGTAGTGGCAGGTATTTCTCTCTCTGGGCACAATGAAAAAATATCAGCTGTGAACTCTTCATTGGCAACAGGAAGGGAATCCTACCAATAAACACTCAGCTCCATTCAGTTGCCCCAACTCCACACCAATGCAAGGGATTACGGGTCATTAAAAGACAAAATAAAAAAAAATCAGCTGAATGTGTTATATCTGTTTGTGGGTTTTATTCCTAATATCTTTTTCTAGAATTCTTGCCAGATTTAGGCATCAAACTGGATTGGAGTGTCTCTGGAACAATAATCCTAATACAGTTTTTTTGAAGTCTGGGCTGGGCCCTTGAATGGAAATGAAGGGTAGCTGCAATTCTTAATTTTAACTGTAGTACACTATAAGTTGCATAAATGTTCTCCAATATAGCATCTATTTAAATTTGGAGTGGTGTGCTGTGTTGCATTTCATTTTCCCAAAGAGGGAGTTTCCAGCGTATGATGGTGGAACACTGGGATCTCCAAACTTGATGGCTGGCTGAGGAATTCTGGGAATTGAAGTCCACAATTCTTAAAGTTGCCAAGTTTGGAGATCCCCAATTTAACAAAATCTTTGCTTTGATTTGCTTTGAAAATGATATAATATACTATACTATATATATATTCTATATCTCAACTTTTTACAGTCTGATCTCACAAAGCAGCAGAATGGTTACAAAATTACCTTGAAAACTTTAGAGGACAACTTGCTGTCCCGTCTCTCCTCTGCCTCAGGGAACTTTTTAGCAGATACTGCCTTGGTGGAGAATCTGGAAGTCACTAAACAAACAGCTGCGGAAATTGAAGATAAGGTAAAAATGCTAAATTGAATCTGGTGTGTGACTGGGAACAAAAATCTATGTTAAGAGACATTAAGTGAATATGAATTATTTAAAAGTTGGTATTTATTGATAGCCAGTTTTGTTAAATGGTTACAGCATTAAGCTAGAAATCAGGAATCCATGCCTTAGAAACAAAGACAGCAGGGAGACATTGGCCAGTCACTTTCTCTCAGCCCTAAGCAGGGGGCAATAGTAAACCACTTCTGAAAACCTTGCCAAAATAACCCTGCAGGCAATCTCTGAGAATCGGACATGATTGAGCATAAGAAAAAAAAATGTGACTGTTGATAAGTATAATCTATAAAGTAGATTTCCCCCCCTTATTCTCTCATTTTTAGTTTGTTTAGGTTTTTTATTAATCTTTTTTTTTAATTTCAATTTTTTCCTTCAAATATTGTTTTGTTAATTGTGTATGTGTTTGTGTTGGTATATTTAGGTATTTTGTCAATTTTCTGGCAATTCGTAAATAAAATTTAAAAGTAAGCGAATTGGTTAAATGCATCTTGTTTGTTCTGCAGCTTGGAGGCTAGAAATCACGATAAAACCACATTCTGGCAAGATTTACTAAGCATTTTTGTTTTAGTTCAGATGCCTTTAATGAGCAATTTAAGAGAAATAGTAGCACTGGATGCAAAGACCATACAGCTACAGCATTCTAACAAGATGTTTTAAAGCATTTAAGTTTAATACGAAGTGTTTTACTTGAGTTAATTCACACGCATTACATTTACTGAATTAAATTAGGAATTGAGTGGAGGCTACACAGTATGGCAGAATCCGCTGAAGTTTCCATGGTCTGTATTAAATTGGCTGGAATTCAGCATCTTGGCTGCTCCCTGGGTAAAAATTTGGCTTTGAAAATTATCTATTCAATACTCATCTGACTTAGATGATTTGCTTTGCAAATGCTGGTGACATCTTTCACCTGTACCACGCTGAAGAGCCATGGGAATGGGCACTGCCAGGTTTGCCCTTCAGCACAAATGAGAGATGTTTCTGAACTATTTGTGCAGAGGGTTTGGTAGCTGGAGCTCAGACATCCTTGCTGATAAAGTTATGTAACACCTCCATTTTAAGATATTTGAAAATTTAATATGAGCATAGGAATGACCTTGGAAAGAAAAGTATAATCTGATGGAAGTTAATTCCTTGATAATTTAATTTAAGTGATGGTTATGTATGTATGATGTGCTCTACATCCAGAAATGCTGGGATTTGACATGTTAGAAGCAGGCAAGAGAGGTACTTCACATGCTACATATATATAAAAATTTATCTAAAACCATGCCATCTCCATGCAAACTAAGAAAATCTGTACCTACAGTAGGTGTGGCTACCTTGCCTCTTCATAGTTTTATTGTTACTTCCTTTCAGGTCCAGGAATCCAAGATAACAGAAACCAAGATTAATGAGGCAAGGGAACATTACCGTCCTGCAGCAGCTCGTGCTTCCCTACTGTATTTCATCATGAATGACCTCAACACCATCAATCCCATGTACCAATTTTCTCTAAAGGTACAATAGTTTCATCTACAATTAGAGTTGGCTTTTCCCCCTTCTTTCTTTTTTCTATTCCAATTCTTCTCTAAATTTTAGAGACAGATAAGGAGTCTGAGACTAAAGAGACCCACTAGCAGGAGGGGCCTGGCAATCTTGCCAGTACTTCAAACATTATTGTGCACTACTGCACAATACACTACTGCAACGCTCTCTACATGGGGCTCCCCTTGAGGAGCACCTGGAGGCTCCAACTGGTTCAGAATGCGGCCGCGCGGGTGATTATGGGAGCGACGGGGCGCTCCCATGTAACGCCTCTCCTGCGCGAGCTGCATTGGCTCCCGTTGGTCTTCCGGGTGCACTTTAAGGTATTGGTCCTCACCTTTAAAGTGCTCCATGGCTTAGGGCCAGGGTACTTACGAGACCGCCTGCTGCTACCGATAACCTCCCACCGGCCAATACGCTCTCACAGAGAGGGCCTCCTCAGGGTGCCGTCAGTCAAGCAATGTCGGCTGGCGGCCCCCAGGGGGAGAGCCTTCTCTGTGGGGGCACCCGCCCTATGGAATGAGCTACCTCCTGGAATAAGACTGATCCCGGACCTTCGTACCTTCCGCAAAGCCTTGAAGACTTACTTATTCCAGCAAGCCGGCCTAGCTTAAATGGTTTTAAATTGGGATTTTGAATTTTATAGACTTGGGGTTTTAAATTGGGAGGCCGATCGATTTAATATCTTTTAATTTATCTTAATTTTTGTATTGTATGTATTTTAATTCTGGCTGTCCACCGCCCTGAGTCCCTTCTGGGAGAAGGGCGGGATACAAATTAAATTATTATTATTATTATTATAGTAATCTCAGGTGAAAATTTCACTAAACTTTGGTAATTCAAAGCTGCCAGAATTTCACCAAATCTGGAAAGATTTCAGTGTTCATTGTGAAATCTTGTTTTTCTCCCTTAAAATTTCAGAATTTTAAAAAATTATTTTATGTTTGCACTTCACAGATGTTCACAGATGTTCTGACTCTGACAGGAATAACCATTCCACAAAGTCCTATTTACTCCCCCCACTCTCTCGCTTTAGCTTCATTTACCAGCCAATGCAAAATATATCAATAGATTTAGATTGCATTTTTAAAAATGTCCTAGGCCTTAGATAGTTATTTAAGGATATTCAGGCCAGTGAATTATGTCATCTTTAATCGGTTCTTTTTGTGCATTATAAAAATGTATGACAAAAAGGTTCCTGGCCTTTGTTTGTGCCATTCTTCATGTTTTTATAATATTCAGACTCTGAATGCGGCAGATTAAATTGTTTAAACTTTTGTAGAAATCTGCTGAATTTCACTTTATAGAAGACTAGAGAAATAAATGTTATTGCATTAAGTTTCCACCAGAGATTTAAATAGTTCTTTACAATTTGCAATAGCTCAAGTTACAGAAAGCTCCAAGAACATTCAGTGAAAAAAAAACTTGTCCTATGAGTAATTTAACAATATTGCATGCCTAAACAAAATATTACTAGAAACTATTTTTATTTTTTTGCTGAGATTTTCATTCCTAAGAAACAATATTATTCAAGAGTTAATATGGCAGCCATTTAACTTAAGAGCAAGATACAGCAATTTAGAATTCAGTCTAAATTCCTTTCCATCCATAATTGCTCTATTGTATATTCCATTTGATGGCAACTGATGACTTTTGTGTATGGTTTTTATTTTGCTCACCCCCCCCCCCCAATTGTTTGTTTTTCAGCTACTGCAGTAAGTATGTAAGGATACTTTACATGAAAACAGCTTTTTTAAAAAATTGAACTTAGTTTTCTCTTGAAGAAGTATAATGCAAGGTGCATACCTTATTATAGATTATTTTAGGGAAACAATTATTTTGCTTGAGGAAAGTAGATATTTTGTGTGTGTGCATGTGTGTGTGGAGGTTTTCTCTAATTGTTAGTTACTGTAATAGGAGCTCCAGCCTTCAATAGGCAGAAACAATATCTGAATGAAATTTGTGTCTCTGTTGCCAATCCTTATCTTGCCTCTGTTGCTTCTAGTCCAAAATACTCCCAAATGGGTACCATCCTGATTTTTGCATGTGCCATTTGTGATAGAGTATTTTTTTCTTCTGGCTTTATTGCCCTGCTTCTTCACTAGAAGAAAAAAACATCCACTAATCACAAAAGTGCAGCAGAAATGGAGTAAACTTGTACTTTTTACAGAGCTAAATATACAAAAGAAACTGGCTGAAGCTTTAAAAACTAAAAGGGAAAATACGAACAATAAACCAAGACAATGACCTGGAAAATGTTTTTTATTGACTCTACAGAAGGATTGAAGAGTAATCAAATCTCATTCATTCATTCATTCATTCATTCAACTTGTATGCTGCTCATCCCGCCAGAGGTGACTCTAGGCAGTTTACAAGCATTCAGTTAAAATGCACTATGAAACATTAGAACAATAATTCTAATGTTTCATGGCAGAAATGCTCCTCTTCTGGATCCTGCCAGCTGAAATTCCTTGGCTGATGGGGTTCACAGCACACCCCTTCTGCTGGCCTGGGTGGGATGGGCTAATCCCATTAGGGTGATTTTGTTTCTCAGCTAGCTTGAGCCCTTTTCATGCAGGGCTTTAAAGGTGGTAACCAACCATCTGAATTGGATCGGGGGCAAACTGGCAGCCAGTGCAGTTTGCATAACAATGGTGTAACATGGGCCACTCTAGTGGCCCCAAGAAGTACCCATCCAGCTGCATTCTGCACCAGTTGAAGCTTCTGGATACCCTTCAAGTGTAGCCTCGAGTAGAAGACATTGAAGTAGTCCAACAGTGGGCTTGAATGTTTAAGTGCAGGGACTCCTGATCCAGGAAAGGGTGCATTATTTCTCCCAAATTTTCATTGCAATCTAATCAGTCAAACTTTTCAATTGCCTCTTTTTCTAGATATTAATAGGTATTAAACTAATTAATATTAATTTCTAGATATTAATAAATCAATAGATCTTGCTTAAACCACTGATCTGCAATAAGGAGCCTGAGTGATGTAGCACTACCAAAGGCAGCATTTAACATTCAGCAGCCTGCAATTACTGCAAGTTCTAATCTCACCAGGCTCAAGGTTGACTCAGCCTTCCATCCTTTCTAAGGTGGGTAAAATGAGGACCTGGTTTGTGGGGGCAATAAGCTGACTTTGTATAAATATACAAAAGTATGAAGGCTATTGCTTAACAGATTGTAAGCCACCCCGAGTCTCCGGAGAAGGGCGGCATATAAATATAAAAAATAAATAAAATAAATAAATAAGTACTATAGACCTTTTTGTAAGCACATATTCACCATGAGTCACCCTGCTGATCCATTTTTAAGTTTTGGAATGGCCCAATCACTTTCTCTATATCTTCTAGTTTCATTTCCACCCATTCAAACAGGTTTAGATTTAAATCACCTAACATAGATTTTCCCTTGGATCATATTCATTTAGAATGCTGTATAGTTTTCTTGAAATTCTGATATTAATCTTAGTCTTCTCATTTTAATTAAGCCTGATATTCACTTCCATGCATCGACTATCCAAGTTCAAACCATCTTCATTTAAATTTCTTACATTCTTTGGCATTTTTTGGCTTTATAGTACAAAGATTGTCTTTGTACTATAAAGACTTGCTTGCCTTTTTTGCCTTCCTATTTTCTTTTTCTTTTGTTAATTTATACTCTTTATATCATGATTGTCACATAATATGCCTATAGATGTTTATCTCTGGTGCCCATTACAGCTTCATTCAACCAATGCTTTCACTTAACACTTTTTAATAATATAAAGTGCATACTAGGTCACAAACCATTGTGGTATCCTTGTTATAGGAAGCATTAAGGACAATACTGGCCAGTTCTGGCACATTTTGACAGTTCTGGCCAGTGTGCCATATGTGCAATTACAGCCCAATTTTCTTCTCATGTATGTTTATGCTATTCAATGCAAGTTGGACCTCTAATCTTATAATTATCCTGCAAGCCAACTTATTTCTGCCAGCTTTCCACAAACTAATAGCACATACTAAGAACGCTACATATGATGTGCATATATTTTTCAGAAATCTATAGATTGATAATTGGTAGGTTTCTTACAAGCCTAAAAATACCTTTAATTTGAAAATTCATGAAACCCATGAAAATAATTTCTGGATGGCTCATAAAGTAAAGAGATTTATATAAAACAACAACAGTAAAAGGTAACTGTCATAAAATACAAAAGCCGAATAGCAGTGATAAAAGGGCTGAGAGAATAAATATGTTTTGAGAGCTCTTCCAATCTGCAGTAAGAAGTAGACCTGGTTTAATTTCAGTGACATATTATATAAAGTAATCCCTGCCACCAAGAATGACAGTACAGTGGTTGATGCCAAATGTATCCATGGTGAGATCCATAAAAATTGCCCCAGTGTTAAGCTTTAGTTAGAGACTAAAATCCTGGGATTTGAAAAATATGAAGAGAAGAAAAAATGATGATTTGCTGACAGGTGAAGCTGCAAGGAATTGAAAAAGGAAGAGATACTAAATTATTGTGGGGCAGAACATAAGGCTGGCTGAAAAGAAGAGTGGAGAGTTGAAAAGAGCAGCCAAGACAACTAAAAATCACAATTCATCCCCAGACCAAAAGAGAGCTCAGGTACCACAGAAAATGTGATATACTGACTAGGAAGGCAATAGCCATGTAAATTAGATTTGGAGCTCTACTATGCCTGTAAGATGTGTCTGTTTCCTACAAAATTTCCTAGTAAGGTGAAAGAATTAAGTGATTCCTTCTCCCCCCCCCTCCTTTAATTTCAGCTCAGAACAAATTTGAACTAATGAGTCAAATATGCATGCAGTTGAAGCAGGATGATTGCTTTTGGTCCAGCTGCAATGGAGTTTGTCAGGAGACTGCTAACTTATGAGGGCAGCTCAGTTTTTCTACAATGCATAACACCATTGCTAATAATAAAAGACAAAGAAGGAGTAGCCCAGTTCTGTTTAACCCTGCTTTTCTTAATGCCCATGACAGTAGAATAACAGATTTATATCTTTGGCCTTCAAGAAATTAAAAATGGGAATTTTTCCATTCTGCATAAGGTGCAGCTTATATGCAGGTTACTTATTCCTAGTCCACGGTGGTGAAATCCAAAATTTTTTACTACTGGTTCTGTGGCGGTGGCTTGGTGGGCATGGCAGAGGAAGGATACTGCAAAATCTCCATTCCCACCCCACTCTGGGGCCAGCCAGAGGTGGTATTTGCTGGTTCTCCAAACTACTCAAAATTTCTGCTACCGGTTCTCTGAACTACTCAAAATTTCCGCTACTGGTTCTCTAGAACCTGTCAGAACCTGCTGGATTTTACCCTGCTAGACCACCCGAATATTAGCTAGTGCTATATACTACTTTCATCTCAATTTTCTGAATGAGATCCAGAATGACATTTTATATCAGAAACTAGATTGTTTTAATTGTAATTTCAAAGGTTAGAATGGATCAACCTGGGGTCAACTTATTCTCCAAATCACCTGAAGGCAGGACAAGAAGCAACGGATGGAAACTAATCAAGGAGAAAAGAACTAAGGAGAAATTTCCTGACAGTTAGAACAATTAATCAATAGAACAACTTGCGTCCGGAACTTGTGAATGCTCCAACACTGGAAGTTTTAAAGAAGAGATTAGACAACCATTTGTCTGAAATGGAATAGGGTTTCCTGCCTCAGCAGGTGGTTGGACTAGAAGACCTCCAAGGTCCCTTCCAACTCTATTATTTTGTTATTAAGCCAGGGACCTTTGGAAATCTACTAAAAATATTCAAAGTGTTTCATTCTCACTGGGTTTTCTTTCTCGCTACATTTAGGCATTTAATGTGGTCTTCCAGAAAGCTGTCTCAAGAGCTCCACCAGATGAAATCCTGAAAGAGCGAGTAAACAATTTGATTGATAGCATCACATTCTCAGTGTTTCAATATACAACTCGTGGACTCTTTGAATGTGACAAACTGACTTACACAGCCCAAGTCACTTTCCAGGTAACTTGTGGGTTTGTTAACTCTTATGCCAGTTACTTTCTAAGTGGTATGCACTGGTAAATAATGTTCTCTATGCTGCATTTTGCTTAGGACATACCTGATTGTAGATAAGAAATTATGTAACACTTTCAGTGGTAGATCATTGTCTTTAAGTCTCTGTATGATGGTTAAATTGGCGTTCTAGATCAGGGGTATCAAACTTGTGGCCTGCGGGCCAGATGTGTGATACACTGGCCACGCCCACCCTCATTTTAGTGAAGGGGAAAAGTTGCAATATATCATGTGACAACATGTCATTGCCAAGTTTGACATTCCTGTTCTACAACCTTCATTGTATTGTGGTTCGGTAAATTGAACTGAAACAGTTCAGTACAAAATGTCTGCAATTCCTGACATCTCTCTTCCCCCCACTTGCTGGCATTTTGATATTTCTTAGCATCCGGAGTCTTGCTTCTGTCCTTGTAATGTTGGGCAGGAAATGTTGGCAAATTTCTGTAGTTCAATCTGGGTTTTTGTTTCAGATACTTCTGAAGAACAAAGAAATCAGTGCAATGGAACTTAACTTCCTGTTACGATATCCTGCCCAAACAGGAGTCACCAGTCCGGTAGATTTTTTGACAAATCAATCATGGGGTGGCATCAAGGTAACTTTTATACTGCAAATGTCTTTACTACTAGTGATTGTATTGAATAAATAAGTATGTATCTATCTATGTATGTATGTATGTATGTATGTATGTATGTATGTATGTATGTATAGACACACAGACACTTTTCATGATAGAACATTTCTGCTATTAAGCCATTTTTACACCCCAGTTTCTGGAGCTGTTTTTTTTTTTTAATCCTGACATTTTTTCATATACAATTTAAGGCAGCAAGGACACCAATACTCCTTCCTCTTCTTATTTTCTTCACAACAATAACCTGGTGAGGTGAGGTAAGTGGAGAGAGAGTAGCTGGCCCAAAATTACCAGCTGGCTTTCATGCCATCCTGGTTTCTAGGCCAGCACCTTCACCACTACTCTAAACTGCTTCCAGCTTGAGGTCAAATTATTAAAGCAAAATAAGACCATGGAGTGATTGAATGTAGATTTTTGTGCTACATTTACCATCCTTAGTGGGAGGAAAAGCATGATCTGTATGGCCAGCTAATCACAAGAGCTCAAGCTGTCCTTCAGCAATAAACAAAGAACTGATTAAGAGAAGTGAAAAAGGTTAAATCATAAATTGACTGCCCTGAGGAGGATTTCTTGTCTTGACCTGTAATACATTTGCTTTCTTGAATGAAAACGTCAAGGACTTTGTGACTATTAAGGTCAGTCTTACATTTTTTGGAACCATTTAATAAGAGTGTCAAGAAATAAACTAATGGCCAGTGTAATTTTTTAACAAGGAAGTTAAAAAAAACATGC
Organism: Ptyas mucosa; assembly: GCA_012654045.1. Taxonomy (NCBI): domain Eukaryota; kingdom Metazoa; phylum Chordata; class Lepidosauria; order Squamata; family Colubridae; genus Ptyas; species Ptyas mucosa. Next base: position 1,938,303 of record WNWU01000012.1, on the reverse strand, counting down.
TTCTTATAACTAATCTCTGCCTCTCTGGCAGCAATACCTTTTAGCTGAAATTTCTGCACATTTTTCAGGACCAGCCCTTGTAAAATGCTTTGCAATTGTCCAAGTGGCATATTAAGGTATCTTGCCTTAACATGGTTGGAAACTATCAAACAATGTGGGAATCTGGATGATTAAAAAACAACAAACCAGAATTGTTACTATTTGTTCTAGGTATGATGAAATATCTTCCGATTGTAAGAAAGCAGTGTTAATGTAGGTCCCAGTTGATGTAACTTTGAATGCAATTGATAATGGGATATCAGATAGAATAAAATGCAGTAATCTTCTGATCTCTGAAGAGATTCAGTTGGACAATTTTTGTCAGATGTAAAAGTAACACGGAAGATCAATTTCTTCACAACAATAGGCACTATGAGTTAGATTGTTTGCTAGATTTATTTAGAGTTTTCTACCAAAATTGCATTTGAAAATCAGGAAACTCATTTGGTTATACTTAGGATAGGACCCATAAACCACCATGTCAATTATCTCTCCATCCCAACTAGATTTTCAGAAGACCTCATAGCAAATTAATAGGGAAACTTGACCAATCAAAATTACAACAGCAGTGAAAAAAATGACTTATAACCAGAGGTGGGTTTCAACAGGTTCTACCAGTTCTGGAGAACCGGTAGTGAAAATTTTGAGTAATTTGGAGAACCGGTAGTAAAATGTCTGACTAGTCGCTGCCTCCCAAGTCACAGCTGATCAGGAGGAAATGGGGATTTTGCAGTAACCTTCCCCTGGAGTGGGGTGGGAATGGAGATTTTACAGTATTCTTCCCCTGCCATGCCCACCAAGCCATGCCACGCCCACCAAGCCACACCCACAGAACAGGTAGTAAATTTTTTTGAAATCCACCAGTGCTTATAATCCGTCCTCATACTTACAATCATTGCAGCATCCCCACAGTCATGTGATCAACCAGTATCTATTTATGACAATTGCAGAGTCCCAGGATCATGTTTGTGACCTTCCCAACTGACTTATGACAAGCAAAGTCATAAGCCAGATTTGCTTAATGACTACTTGTTCACTTAACACCTGCAGTGACCTGCTTAACAACCATGACAAAAAGGTTGCAAAACTGGGTGCAACTCACACAACAACAAACTTACTTAGCAATGGAAATTCTGGTCCCAATTCTGGTCGTAAGTCAAGGACCACCTGTGTCTAGCATTCATTATGGAGACCTTGAAGAGACCTCTGTTTGCCATGGATGTCTTGAAGTTTTGATTTATTCATTGTAAGATGACCTCTTCAGTCACGAAATCCTTGAAAACAACTAGGCAGGTTAGAAAATGATGTTAGGCTATTTGCCAATGGAACATGGTCAAACACACTTTCAGATGCACATACACTCTTAAAAATGCTATCTGATAGGACCTATGCCTACTCTGTGGTGGTACCTGCTCTCTAGAACATATTCTCCCTGAGATTCTTTTTTTTAAAATTTGATTTATATGCCGCCCTTCTCCGGAGACTCAGGGCGGCTTACAATGTGTTAAGCAATAGCCTTCATACTTTTGTATATTTATACAAAGTCCGCTTATTGCCCCCATAATCTGGGTCCTCATTTTACCTACCTTAGAAAGGATGGAAGGCTGAGTCAACCTTGAGCGTGGTGGGATTTGAACTTGCAGTAATTGCAGGCAGCAGATGTAAATGGATGTTAATAACTGCCTTAGTCTGCTGAGCCACCAGAGCTCATGGGCCTGACCAGCGGTGAAATCCTGCCGGATCTATCTGGCTCACGCGAAGTGGTAGCGCCAGCTGCAGGAAGCTCTGCCCATCCGCCGGGACGTCATTACGTCCCATTTTTGACCCTCTGCGCATGCGCAGAAGAGGCGTGCGTGCCTAGGGTGCGCGTGCTCCCGTGCGCTCCCGTTCCTAAACCGGTAGCGAATGTAAGTGGATTTCACCACTGGGCCTCACCCTGCTGGCTTTTTGTAAAGTGTTAAAAGACCTGTGTATTCATGAGGCTAGATATCAGATGAGTATGTTTTGTGTGTGTATACATATGTTTGTTGGACCTAGGGTTTTGGGCTTTGAATGCAATTCATGTTTACATTATTTTTTGCTATTCATTTGAAAAAAAAAACCCCAAACTTATGTTAGTCACCTAGAGTCACAAATGCTGTTTGGCAAACAAAGCAGAGTGAGTGTGACATGACAGACACATTTTAGTCAATTCCAATTAGGTTCCACAATAGAAGACAATTTTGTTGTCTTCCTTATTAGGATGAACTCTTGAATGGCTGATTCCCAATTCTATGATTTAGTCATCAACTGCAGAATCTTGGGACTGTCATCAAGGCAACTTGAGGGGTTGTAGTGGAACAGCCAACACCTTTTTCTAATAATGACCATCTCCTTCTCTCTTCTGTCACCCCAGAAATCTTCTCTACACTTTCTTCTATTTCTGCATCACTTTATAAAACATTTCTTGGTTGCTAACAAGCAATATTTCTGCCTTTTCCGATGAAGACTCACATCCCTGGCTCTTGTCTTATAATACAGAGGAACAGTACTGTTTTTAAAAAAACTTTGGATAACCAGAGATCACAACTTCCTTCCCTTCTCCTCCCTATGACCTGTAATCTGCAATAGGAACAGGGCATTTTACAGATACATGGTCACATCAACAAACAGCCTTTCATATTTTAATGGGAAAGTAGGAATGGGTCAGTCCTTGCCCCCATGAAGAACTGCTGCAATATCAGCAAACTGTTTTGTAGTGTCCTCCGTGAAAGAATAAAGTAGAAAAATGATCCATGAAAACTAAATTGGTCTCATAACTCCAATCAGTTTTACAATACAAAATATCTCATATGTTCTTTTAAGAAGAGAAGGAAATGCTTTCCTGCTTCATCAACTTCAAGAAAGTGCTTGACTCTACCTAACAATTCAGGGTCGAGCCTTAAATTGTTAGAGAATGGAATTGGCAAAAAAAAAAATGTGGTCTCATCATATCTCTTATCCAATCCATCAAATGCTGGAATGAATTGGAAACAAAGACAATCAAAGATAAGAGAAGTAAAAGTGGGAGAGTAGCTCAGATGGGTTCAGTTCAAACTATTCATCAGGGATGTTCTGACCTCTTAGAATAGTCATAAAATCCAGGGCTATCTTTGTAGATTGTGTTTATTTGCATACGACCTAGGCCTGCTGTTACCCGATCAAGAAAAGCTAGGAATAAGTTTGCAGTTCTTTGAAAACTTCTGAAATATACAGGCTACCTTGAAATAAGATTTGTTTCAATCTGTTATAAAAGAATTAAGTCCAAGCATGCTTTAAGTTGGGTATATGCTGTTCCTTCTGGAAGTGTACTAGAAATCATCAAAGATCTTTAGGAAAACTTTCTGGAGAAGGAGCAAGATGCCATTGGATTGTTATCAAGAAAAATTCTGACCATCCTTATAGTCTAGAAGTAGGTAATATAATGTGCCCAGGCTCCCTGACCTACATGATTTTGTGTGTGTGTGTGTGTGAGTGAGAAAGAGACGGGGGGGGGGGGGGGGGGGGGGGGGGGGGGGGGGGGGGGGGAGGGGGGGGGAGGGGCAGGCAGGCAGGCAGGCAGGCAGGCAGGCAGGCAGGCAGGCAGACAGGAAACTGATGAAATGCAAATCAAAGCATCAGTCTCCCTTGTCAAATTTAATAGGCCTGTCAAATGCCTCCAAGAGGTGCATTGCTTTGATTGGACTTCTGATGAAGTGCCACTTGGATGTACTTTTGCAGAGGGAAACAATCCCCCTGCTTCTAGGTGCTTAAGTCACCATGCTGGATTGAAGTGGCAATTTTGCTGACCTTGCAACAGACTGCAGTGCATATTTTCCTTTGGAGACAACTAGCCAGGCAAAGAAAACCTTAACAGAACTGACTTGATGGGAGGCATGAAGGTAGAGAACTTTGCGTTTCGATGCTGATACAGAGTCCAACGAATTAGAGCAGCTCTGAAAAACAAAGTTGTACCATTTGATACACCCTGTTGTTTGGTGCCACATTAGCTGCCACAAAGTCCCTATCACCACATGCTCTCCAAGTTTCAAATGTCCCCTGGCCAAAAAGGTTGCTTATCCTCATTATGGACTATTTCTGCCTTTGGAAAAAAAAGATTTAACCTCCTAAATAATTATGAGAGATTTAAATAAATGAGGTTTTACAGTGTTGCTTCTTGCTTCTCTATTCAGCAAGGAAAATGTAAAAGTTATTGGAGGGAAGCCATAGACCTCTCCAGTCTTCATGGAGAAATCTCAGCAAAGATCTAATTCAAGTGAGATTTTTCTGGGTACCCCTAAGGTGCCCCTTACTAAGGTGTCCTTTTAGTAAGAAATGTACATAGTCTTAGAGAATGGGTTTCTAGTGGGGAAAAAAACCCCAATTGATTGCAGAAGGTGAAGAAATGACAAAATTGGCAAGAGGCTCTGATGTTAACTATTGGATTAAAAATAGGCAGCTATAAAGAAATGTTCAGAGTTCAGTTACAGGTTCTGGATAGCATAAGAAAAGTTGTATAACTGCATCACATCCCTTTTTACTCTGCCTGGACTAACGGCTTTATAGATATAAAACCTTCTTCGTAACTGCATATACTATACTTCTATATTCATTAATAAAGTATTTTGAGTTGAATTACAAGTGAAGGAAAAAGTAGTTGAAATATGGTGCATGGTGGATAATATTTCAGCTCCTGCCAAGGTGTTCTGCTTTGATGAATTTGGGATGTATTGTTCTTTCTCTCTCTATGCCCTTAAGGTTGCTCGTTGTAAAGATTATTTTTAAACACTCGCATCAAAATAGTGTTGCTCATCCAAGATACAGTATTGAGAAAAGCAAACAACTCTATTCCATTTAACATTACTTCAGCCAAAACTATTCTGCATATTTAGACAGTTCTATCTTTGTTTTTAGTTCTCCTGTAGACAGTTTAAGAACATGTACATGTAATATACATTATGCACCAGAACTAAGCACAGGGCTTGTGATGATAAAGTTCCCCCTCTTTTCTTTCTTCCTTTCTTTTTCTTTTTTTACATATTCACCAACATTGTAAAAATAAAACAAAAGTTGTAATTTTAGAAGTGCTTCAGAAGATCAGATCTATAATTCTGCCTGAGATTTATTAGAGGAGCTGACCATATTTTTTGATAAGTAGTTCAAGGCTTTTGTTTCGTTTTGTTTCTTGCTTTAAGACACTCTTTTCTGTGGCATATTTAATGTCTTTCACCCACTAGCAGCTTACAGTGTCTTCAAGAGACACTATTTTATTTATTTATTCATATTTATTTGTTAGATTTTTAAAAACCCCACCTTTATTATTTGTATAATTAACATACTTAATACTCCTTCCTCCTCCTATTTTCCCCATAACAGCAACCCTGTGAGAGGCTGGCTGAGAGAGATGGACTTTCCAGTCCGCTTTCATGCCAAAGGCAGGACTAGATCTCACAGTCTCCTGATTTCTAGACCAGCACCTTGATCAATATAACAAACTGGTGACTATATCTATCATGGTGTCAAACTAACAGTGATGAATACAGCAATGGCTGGTTGATGGTTTGAAAGTGATGTAGGTTATCTACTTTGACTTTAATTAAATTTAAAACTGAAGTTCATTCTTCTGCACACATCACTTTCTCTTTTTGCTTTTTCGTCTGCTTGTCCTACTTTGGTGTCTTAAAGGGATTTGAATATAAAATTGATAATAGGCATGTGATCATTTGTATTCCATATCAAAAAAGAAATTTGTTTCAATCATCCATCCCTCCATCCACACGCAAGCAAACAAAAAACATCCCAAAAACCAGTGCTTCCTACAGTAGGTTTTGTAACTATAGAAGTGAAAAATCAAAAAGCTAAATCACTTTATGATGAGCAATTCTCTGCAATCTATAGCCACTGATAATAGAACTGTTGTGGGGAAGGTGATGGGCCTCCTTCAGTTTCTAATTTTGGAAAATATTATTGAGCATTTGCTGGCTTCAAGTTGAGGTAAATAGTGCCCTGAAGGCCAAATCTGACCAGCCAATTTCCTAAATATTGTCCTTCTCCTGACTAAGAACAAACAACTTTCAGATGAATGATCATCATACGGGAACAGTATGCTTTTATAAAACAGAGAGAAGTCAGGATTTGTAGATCTTAAGTTTCAAACATGAACATCTCAAGTTGAATCTGATATAGAATGGAATGGAATGGAATGGAATGGAATGGAATGGAATGGAATGGAATGGAATGGAAT
>WNWU01000012.1:1917885-1932013 GCA_012654045.1 Ptyas mucosa | reverse complement strand
TAGAATAGAATAGAATAGAATAGAATAGAATAGAATAGAATAGAATAACAGAGTTGGAAGGGACCTTGGATGTCTTCAAGTCCAACCCCCTGCTCAGGCAGGGAACCCTACACCACTTCAGACAAATGGTTATCCAATCTCTTCTTTAAAACCTCCAGTGTTAGAGCATTCACAACTTCTGGAGATAGATCTAATTTAAGAAGTAGGAAGAGTTCTTCATTCAACAAACTGTAATGTATTCATTTGCTCATTTATATTTAAGGAGGCTTTATAGGACACAGCCTTAGCCCCCTTGTCTTTCCTCATACGCACATTTCTTCAGATAATCCCCTTATCCAGTGTGCATGACTTTTTCCACATCTGAGTTCCTTCCGGCAGAAATGTCTTCTCAACTTCTGCGTTCTTTTCTCACATAGACATTGCTTCACAAGAATTCAGATCATTGGTTCTTTTCATGGACACATCAGTGCATTTTCCTTGACACTATTGCAGAACTGGTGTGTAATTATTTTCTTCTGGGATGCTTTTTGTTTTTCCAGTGGATCCTAAACCCTGGCCTTTTGTGGTGGTCACTTCTGCAAATTCTAGCTAGGCCTATTGCTTAACTTCCCAACCAAACTAAGATTAGTTTGGAAGCACTTTATTATGAGCTGAGTACGCCTGGATAAATGGGATTATTTTCTTCTTCCCTATCAGCCCAATCATCTCTGTCATTTTGCAGAAATGAAAAAGTTACTGCAAAGGTATTGTGTAATAAATGTAGAGGAAAGTAATTTTGCTTCAGTGCTTCATGTATGCATGCTCACTGAATTTTGCTAATGCTTTCAGTTTTTAAAATGAAGATTATATGATAAAACCTGCCTATAGCTTTATTGAGCAGCTATGTTAAAAATATTAACATTCTAGAATGTCAGAGTCATAATTTAATCTTTCCATTTTGTTGCTTGATTCTTTGTAGAACTTTTCTGATATAATGCACCGATTATGAATTCCCTGACCTTTATCTGTTCTCTGCTGCCTCCCCTCTTCCCCCCACCCCCCAGAGCATTGTGACATCTTGGGTGTTAAAGATAGTTTCAAGTGGATGATTACCAGGCGGTATCCCAACTACATAAAATAATCATGGCATTTCATTAGAAGGGAATGCAGGTATCACGATGGGTAAATTAATACAACCCTGGATTAATGTAAAGATGCTTGCAGCTTCTTCTTTGTTTCTCTCTGTATGGTTTTATGGTGAAAGTAGATTGGTCACTTGGTATGAAAACTCTTGAAACTCTCTATGCAGTTCAGAATAGGAGAATTTGGACCTTATGATTAAACAGCTGGAGATCAGAAAATGAAAGGTTAGATTCCCTTCCTTAATTGGCATTCCTGTTTAAGATTCCTTTTGGGAATGCCATTAGAGTCTGTTTTTTCTTCTCTAAAGTTTTTAATTTGTTTTAATAAAAATGAAAGAATAAGTTCAATGAATGGGAATGGATATGGCTGAATAACCCATCTGTCCCTTTCCTCTGTTAGCCCAAGCAAAAGTGGAGGCAAAAGGAAAAGAAAGTATTAAGCTTTTATAACTTCTTTGAACACGGAAACATTCAAGTAATCCCCACACAAAATAAAACCGAAAGATGGAGGGTGGGAGGGGGAGGAAAGAGAGGAACTGTAGCAAAGAGAAAAGTTGTTCCCATATAGGCCAGGATCCACTTTTCTATCAGACCAGCAAGATATATGCCCGTGATGGCAAACCTATGGCACGCGTGCCACAGGTGGCATGCGGAACCATAACAGTGAGCACACGAGCTCAGCTCACCAGCTGATTTTCAGGCTTTCTGAGCCCACTGGAAGTAGGGAAACAGGCTGTTTCCTGCCTCCAGAGGGCCTGAGGGGTTTGGGGAAGGCCCATTTTTTGCTCTCCCCAGGCTCCAGAGCCTTTCTAGGAGCCTGGGGAGGGTGAAAATGGCCTTCCCCACACCCCTGCCAGAGGGCCTCTGGAAAGCCAGAAATGGTCCATTTGCTAGAAGTTGGCAAATGGGCCACTTTTGGCCTCCAGGGGGGTGGGGAAGGCCATTTTCATCCTCCCCAGGCTCTTAGAAAGGCTCTGGAGCCTGGGAAGGGCGACAAACAGTCCTACCGAGCCCACCATGCTATCACGTGCCAAAAGCAGGGGGAGCCCTGCATGCATGCGCAGGGGGTGGGGCGCATAGAATTATGGGTGTGGGCATGTGCGTGCATGACCCCCCCGTGCTCCCCCCACTTTTGACACATGATGGCAAAAAGGTTAGCCATCACTGGTATATGCTGTTAAAAGCAAACTTTCATAGTGGGATATGTTACAGCATGCACATGAAAACATTGTAAACATTTTGCTGATTTGGGACTGGGTAGAGCTGTTGTATTAAAATATTTTATTTGAAAACTTTACATACACACAGAACAGTGGGAACTGTTCAGAAAGAAGAGATGTTACCACATATTCTTTGACTTGACTTAATGATTTAATTTTACTTTTTAAAAATTACTTGATTTAGGTGTTGCCTGACTACAGAATGACTTTGGGTAGCTCACAGTGTGATAAAGAGAATGAAATACAATGCATGTCAAAAAGAGAAAGCCAACAAAAACATTATTTATTTATTGTATGGCACATTCACATCACATGTCAATAAAAACCCAAGAGATAAAAATACAAAACACGAAGCATAAAATCTAAAATATTATAAACATATGTCTAGATTACAGATAGAATTTTTTTACTTTATTTGTCACAGCCAGGAAATCAGCAAAGTTTCCATTTTAGGCTCTGTTCTGGCATATATATTGTATAGTTTGTTTCCCTGCCCCACAGTCAATAATTTGTTTGATGGTATTTTGCCCCATTTATAGAGGGCGTCTATGCATCTAATGTGGCCAGTGCAAATTCAGTTCAGCGTTGTCCATATTGCACAGGACTGGTCAAATCCAGATGGTTTTTCCAAGATAAAAGGCAAATTTCGACAAGAATAGCTGAAGATTATTGATAAATCCCAGCTGCCAACATTGAGTGATGTAGCCTGCCTGTAGTGAAACAAGTTGAGATCTGGACATCCAGCTACTTTTACTGCTAAAATACTTTTTAACATACACAATATGTATATGGAAATAACATTGGATAGAAAATTGCCCCCCACCAAAGACAGATAAGATAAGGATAAGACTAAGATGGCAAATCTAGCCGACAACACAAAAAACTTATATCAGCAAAACTCATAAGGGCTTCAACCATCATAACTCAGTGCCTAGGATGATAGCCAGGTTTTAAGACTCTCTGGAATGCTATCACAGTGGGAGTTACCTATATCTGATAGAGAACTTTATTCCAGAGGACAGGTGCTATGTCAAAGAATGCACACACCTCTTGGGTTTCCAAAAATTGCTTGATTAAAGGGACCTGAAGTGTGCCAACACTGTTGGCTAGTGCTGGCTGGGCAGATATAACAAGAGACAGATGGTCTGTCCTATAACCAAGCCTCATGTCAAGAAGAATTTTATAATCAGCTCTTTGTATAGTACCCAGAAGTAAAGCAATAGCCATTAGAGCTGTGATGGTGAACCTGTGGCACACATGCCAGAGGTGGCACACAGTGCCCTCTCTGTAGGCATGTGAGCCGTTGCCCCAGTTCAGCTCTGCCGCGCATGTGAACATGCCTTCTGTGGCAAGCTGGTCTTCGAGTCTCTGCCACACATGTGTGGGGGGTGGGGGGTGTATGGGGGCCCATACGTGCATGTGCAGGGGGCATGTGGGGGGGGCTGAGTGTACATGCATGGGGTGTGGGTGCATGCAAGAAACGGGCCGCGGGTGGGGGACACGTGCATGTGCGAGGGGGTGGGGGGGATGCGGGTGGCATGCATGTTTGGGGGCAGGGCACATGCAGGGGGCACGCAGATGAGCAGGGGGCATGCAGATGAGCAGGGGGCAGGGTGTATGCACAGGGGCACGCAAGCATTGCATTTTGGGGGTTTGGGAGCAGGCGAATGAATGACTGTCTGAAGAGCCTCCCTATCCAGGAAAGGGCATAACTGGCATGTTAGATAAAGCTGTGTAAAGTTCTTCTTGACCATAGCTACCACCTGCTCATCAAGCAGGAGCTATGAGTTCAAATAAGCTGTCTCCTCTAGTGTTATCAACTGCAAACTGATTACCTTTTTAACAATGTTCCCTAAAAAGGGAAGGTTGGAGAAAGGATGATAATTATTGAAGACTGTTGGTCCAAGAATGGCCTCTTGAGAAGGGGGCATGGCATACCTCTGTTGTAATGACGTTATTGGAAACACTTGTTGGTGTTCTGAGAAATTTGCATGGATGTCCCTAAAATTTGGATGATTAAAACCAAACAGTTCTGAAACCTACAAATCCCATCTTTGGGGGAAAAAAAACAATGTTACAAAATGCTTTTAAGTCTTGATTCTTGAATTTCCAGCAGTTGTTTCTTTTTTATTGGTTTTAGAAACCATTGAGCAAAACCATACCATTTTTCATTTATGGACACTTCTCTTTTTCCAGGCCTTGTCATCCATGGAACAATTTCGGAACCTGGATCGTGACATTGAAGGGTCTGCCAAGCGCTGGAAGAAGTTTGTGGAGTCTGAATGCCCTGAAAAGGAGAAGTTCCCTCAGGAATGGAAGAATAAGTCAGCTTTACAGCAACTGTGTATGATGAGAGCACTACGACCTGACCGTATGACTTATGCTGTCCGGTGAGTTCATAAAGTATTGAGTGATGCCTTAGTCAACAGAGTGAAACTCTAAGCTTCTGATGCTAAGTGTCCAAGAAATGCCAGATGAGTCATATCTCTTGTCCTTCTAGAGTCCCATTTCTGGCTTACTGTGAATCATTTTTAATTCTGCACTGTGATTTCCTCCTCATTTTCCACTTAATCAGAATAGACTTAATAATGTCCATTTGTTCGTTACCATTTTCAGCTTTAGTTGTCTGAATAGGATGCAAATAATACACAATTTATTGTCATGTCTAGTCTGTTTCCTTTCTTCCCCCACAAATAAATTAGCACTGGATGGTTTTCTAATTAAAAAACAAAATTTCCAACATTTCAAAAACTCAAAATTAAATAATTATTTTTTAAAAACCATCCAGAGGGGTTTTATATAGAAATATTAAATATGAAAGATTTCAAACCACTTTTGAATGTCAGATTAAATGTTTATCTGCTACCTAAAAGGAATATTTCTAAATAATATGGGGAGATGGGGTCTCTTCAATTCTATTATCTCAAAATGACTGGTTTATACAGAAAATTTATTTCTGTGTTTCCAGGTAACACAGACCATAAGAGTTTGCTCAACGTTTGTGAGCCAAATTTTAGATAGCTTAAGGTCGTCTTGACTAGTGCAAGGCACGGTGAAGTTCTGATTTATTCTAGTAAGGATATTTTCTATTCACATTAGTTTTGTGTTACTGATACTTGATGGTAATAATTGCATTATCTTCATTGTGACTGTCTTTGAAAGTATCTTGTACTGCTGGAAAATTATGCTATGTTTCTCTAATGCCCAATTTCCATTTGATTTTTGTAATACATGCAAGTAATTTGTCCATGCACAGTAATAATTTGGGTAACTTTATACGCAGCATCCCAACTTGGTGATCACCTGACGAATTTGGTCTATGGTTTTAGGGTTTGAATACTTTATTGAGAATTCTTGGACTTATAATAATATCTTTGGAAAACCCAAAACAGAAAAAAGAAAATGTGTACTTTCAAGTCAGTTTTGATTCATGGCAGCTGTCTGGTCAACTCCCTCCAATTTTCTTGGCAGCATTTTTAGAAGTGGCTTATCACTTTGTTCTTTCTACAGCTGAGAGTGGCCCAAAGTCAGCCTGATTCGAGCCTAGGATTAGACTAAAACCTACAGTCACCTGTTTTCCAGCCTGTTGTATTAACCATTACATCAAAACAACCATACACAACAGGAACACCTGAGCATTTCTTCAACTACTTTTAGAATAAAGGAACCTATCAATATAGTTTATTCTTAAAAACCTTTCAGACAGAAAAGAGCCCTGTACATAATAGAAAATACTGTTTATAATGCAACAGTTATGATATAGATCAGTGTTTCTGAATCTTGGCCATTTTAAGAGGGGTGGACTTGAAGCTGGCTGGGGAATTCTGGGAGTTGAAGTCCATCCCTCTTAAAGTGGCCAAGATTCAGAAACATTGATATAGACACATATCAGAATGCTTTTAGGAAATGGAACAGTGGCTAAATGGCTGGAATCTGGAAGAGGGAGCATCCATCTTACAGTATCCTTGAAGACTCCATTTGTAGGAGAAGAATCGTGACAAAATTCCAAACTTCTTCCCTAATGGATTATAAATTCTACAGAAATGCTCCCAATAAAATATACATAAACCTGTCATTTTGCTAACACGAGCCTCTCTTCAATCATTTAATTAAATCATAACAATTACTTCAAAGTTTTTCCCCCCATGTTGATATGTATTGTTTTGCATTTTGTAAGGTGTTTGAATTGTCCCAGGGGCATTTCATGCAAGTCAAGCATCAGGTTAAAAAAAAGTGGCATGTCAGTTTAAACAATCGTAATCATTACTGGACTATCCTGTGCAATCCTCCTTGCACTCTCCTGGCTTACTGCAAAATGAAACTGCTTTTACAGAAAGGTTTCCTTTATGTCTTCTCATTAAACATTATTGCCTTTCTACAATAATTTCTGTTATTAAAAATGCCAGCAAGGAAAAGAATAGCCCATCCTGCCATCATCATGACAAGCAAATTTCTGCATTCTTGCACATCCAAGGGCAAGACATATACTTTCTATCTCTCAAGTGTTAAAAATAAACTCTTCTGGCACAAGGAAGCTCTATAATTTATTGTAACATTTTTGTCTGTTATTTCTCCGAGGTTCTGTGAAAAAAAAAATAGGTCTTGTAGCATTATTTATCCATACAGGAAAAAAAATAAACAAATAAATAAATAATAATACCAAGAAGCCAGTTGCTGTTGACTGGTTATAAGTTATTTAATAAAACGGGCTTAGCAATATACAGACAAGCACACAACAATGGTACAAGTGATTTGAGAAAAGCAAAATGTTATTGTTCCATCAGGATTTCTTTATTGTTTAACACAGTGCTTCTAGAATCTTTTCCTTCACTCCCCAAAACCAATGGTCAGAAGGTCCTTATTTAAATGTCTCTGTTGTGATCGGCGAACGGGTTTGTGTGTTGTTACCTGAAGAAAAACGACCATTACCTATTTTGGGTAATTTTGCCAAGTTTGGGAAACAATGGTTTAACAGTTTAGTCATCTGTTGGATATCTGATTATGTCCCTGGACTCAAAGATTCTAATTTGATTTTCAGCAGCTGCATGATTGTTGTAGAAAAACAATCCCATACTCATGAATTAAAGAATCACAAAATTTGGAAAACCAATCATCTAATTCAGCCTTTCTCACTAGGAAGCAGTATCTGATGGTCTGCCCAGACTTTTCTTCAAAATCATTTTGAACACATCTAATGTAGGGGATTTATCAGCGGGTTCCCAACCTTGACATCTGCAGTAAAGGAACTTCTATTTCATGTTATTAGCAACATTTTTTGTTGATCATGTTGAAGCTGTGGAATCCGTTTGGAAAAATGGGAATCCCAGAATATCTCATGGTCCCAATGTAAAATTTATGGACAGATTAGGAAGTCACAATATCAACTGAACATGTTGAAACAATTTGGCTCCAGACTGGCAAAGGAGTAAGACAAAGCTGTATACAGTACTCTCCCCTTACTTATTCCTCTTCTCCTCTCCTCTTAAGTATGGATTGGAAAATGAGTGTGGTTTTAAAACTGGAGGGAGAAACATCAATAAATTCATCATGTTGATGGCATTATTCTGAATGATGAAAATGCAAATGACGTGGAACTGTTATAATGAAAGTCAAGAAGCATAGGGAAAAATGAGAATAAAATTAAATATGAAGAACCACAACAAGCAGACTTAAAAGTGACAATGAAAATATCAAAATAGTGGATTAAGTATTAAGGCACAGTAGTCAAGAAATACAACGCAGACCAGCACGTGGTAGAATAGCAATGAAGGAAAAGATACTCATTTTCTATATGATAATTTATGGAAACAAAAGCTGGACTTTAAAGAATAGAACAGAAAGACTGTTGATGGTTTGGAACTTTGGTGTTGGAGAAGATTCCATGGATAGAAGGTGGTTTTCTAGCAATGGTGCTTAGAAAGGGAGTGGACCTAAGAAGATGCACTTATTGGTATTCCTTTTTAAAATATTTTTAAAATATTACCTGTATACACGAGTTGATTCTTGAGAAAAGTTAGATTTTATAGCAGTACCAATAGCTGTCTTTTTCTAAATCGTGACTAAGAATAATGATGGTATATTGCATATCAGACTAGATATCAAATATATTGCAATATAAACTTGTTCTGTACCATTTCCTGTCTCTGATGGTTCTCCATACCATTTTAGCAATAGCAATAGCACTTATATACCGCTTCACAGTGTTTTTACAGTCCTCTCTAAACGGTTTACGGAGTCAGCCTATTGCCCCCAACAATCTGGGTCCTCATTTTACTGACCTCAGAAGGATGGAAGGCCGAGTCAACCTTGAGCCTGGTGAGATTTGAACTGCCAAATTGCAGGCAGCCAGCAGTCAGTAGAAGTAGCCTGCAGTTCAGCATTCTAACCACTGCGCCACCATGGCTGTTAAAGTTTAAGTATCTTGCATTCTATGCATCTAAAGTTTTAATAGTTTTAATAATTTGGGTAGTTTGTAGCAATAAGCAATAACAATATTGGTGCCACAGTATTGGCAACATTAAGACCTCTTATTAAAACCATAAATATTTCTTGTTTAAAATGCATTTCCATTGTTTTCATAAGATGGATAAAGTAAATCTTATTCCAATCTTGAGCTTTCTGGAAATCTAACCTTTCTCAAGGGCAGAGCATACAATTGGTCAGAGCAATGCTTAAGAAAAAAGCCATTCACTTTTCTCTCTGGGACCTCAAGTCAATATTCTCTTTTAGTATTGCCAGCTGGCATATTAGGTGAACAAGCTGGCAGTTCTTCCACATCTTACTTTTTTTCTGGTATTGAATTTGGGAGATGGAGATATTGAGTCTTCAGTCTAGGCTAAGTAATTCTCATATCTTATAGTAATTTGTTTCCTTAATTTGATAAACACATTGTAATTGCCACGTATAATTCTTTAGCAATCTATTTCAACAGGGATTTTGTGGAAGAAAAGCTTGGGAGCAAATATGTGGCAGGACGATCTCTGGATTTTGCAACGTCGTATGAAGAGTCAGGACCTGCGACCCCCATGTTCTTTATCCTCTCACCTGGAGTGGATCCCTTGAAAGATGTAGAGAAACATGGTAAATACAGCGCATCGGAAACCAAACGACACTACTGCATATGAACTTGCTTTATCCAAAACAAACAAATAAAATCCCCTTTCTTTGTTGGTTCCAGGGAGAGACATCTTTTCAATTTAACACACTACCATAAAAGCCACCATCTTATACTTTATTTACACCTCCATTTTTTTTGTCCCGTCCACTCAAACACCTGGCACAGCAGTCCTATTTTTACATCTCTCTGCTGACTGTTGAATTGTGTCTAGCAGCACAAAACGGAGCCTGCTGCAACCTCTGTTTTGATTGGGTTTGAGAAGACCACTGATAACGGAGATCTACATAAAATAATTGTGTTGGGAACTCCTGAGACTGAGTGAATAATCCCAAAGGGAAAACTTTTCCTGATCCTAAGAGTCCAAGATAGACCAGATTTCCTAGTATGAGATTTGCTATGTGGTTATGATGAAATGCGAATGTCTTACATTCCCTTTTGGGGGAATTTGCTTTAATAACATAATATAAATATTTTTTTTAACAATAAAGATTAAGACTCGAAGATGTTTTGAAAGTTATTTGAGCAAAATCATATACCCTTATATGCAAAAGGATGAAGTGAAGAGCTGCAAAATGTAGGCTGAGATAGGCTATATCCACCCAGATTTCAGTTTGATCCAGTATGTGCAATTATATGTCTATCCCACTCCTATGAAAGATATGACATCGAGAAACTTAATGGATTTTGACTCCATGCAAAGCCAGTGTGCTTGTATGCAAGCCATGTTATCAAAAAGATTAGGAAGTTTTTGAGGTTAGCATCCATTGTGCAGACTTGGCAAATGGATTTTTATTTGCAGACCCTGTGGGTCATGATAATCCATTAATATGCAACACACAACAAGAGTTACAGCCTTCCCTTTGTTGTTTGTTGAATTCACAACTTGTACCTCTGAAATTAATCACAGTTTTTACCCCAAGCACTGATGTTGGCATGTGTCTTAGATGGGAATATATGCCAATCAGTGTATTCAGGATACAGATGGATTTGCATCATAAATCTTTGCAGTTGTATATTTCAGATGTGTGAAAGAATCCCATGGCTTATTCTCATATTTTTCTCTCTGGACCAATATAGATCCAGATGTCAACGTCTGGTTTTGATGTATGAATTGTTTGTTCAACTACTTCCCATTGAGCTTTTTGTTATTTTAATCGGAAGGATCTAATACACATCTGATTGCACTGCAACTCCTAAGAGCATGAGTCTAAATAGAGAAAAGCTCATTAGAAATGTCTGCAGCAGTTAATCACAGAAAGGTGTGTTAGTTCCTCACCTGTACAGAACATTGTTTTTCTTACCTTTGTTGCAATTCTGAATTGTCAGCAGCAAAAAACCCCAAAACATCTTGGGTTGTTGTAAAATCCCTTAATTTCACTTAAGAGTTTGCTCATACTGCATTAAACTCGGACTCACTTGTTCTCCATTTGACCCAGAGCAAGCTGGACTGCCATAGGAGCATCAGACAAAAAGCAGATCCACACTTTCTGCTTGGCTTCCAATCTCAGTCCACTGCAAACACATCAGCACTAGTATCTTCCATTTTTGCTCCAAAACTTCTGTTTTCTGACCCAAGCTCTCTTAAACCCTTCAAGTGGATAGTCCCTGTGGCATTTTAGGGGCAACCCCCAGGTCCAATTGGCTGTGATGCTTGGTGTACCCCTTCTCTCCAGTGGTTGGTCACTGTGGACCAACAATTAAGAACTATTTTTTTAAAAAACTAACCTTACGTATATCTCTTTAAAAAGCACATGATCTCTGCTTTTTTTCACCCCTTGCCTTCCTACCCCACCCAGCCCATCATTATCCTACAGTACCTCCTTACTGGAAAGTTGCCATTATCTTACAAAGGAATTCAGGAGCAAAAGAACTTCCCATTTCTTGTTCCTTTAATTACTGTAGCATCAGAGCAACAATTGTACAGTAAGCGGAGGAAAAAAGTAAAAAAAAATAGTTTGTGCAGTATAAAAGGAGACACTGTAGGAATTGGGGTGTGAAGGCATCCATGTGCAAATATCTGGGAAAACAAAGGAAAGGCAAAGAGATTTGTGAGGGTGGAACAGCCCTTAAAGACAGGCACTGTTAGGAAAGACTACCTGAGAATCATCTAAAGAGGCTTGCCTTCTTTGCATGGATGGGAGGACCAAGAAACAAGGGGATAACCATTCAGGCCCCATTGCCAGGTCACAGCAATTTGGACTGCAATTACTGAAGTTGCCTTAAGAAACAGCCAGGAGCACCATGGGAGATAATCATCTTAGGCTGTAGAGCAATATTGTTCCCAAACACCATCTCAATCTATGAAGATATAAAGTACTATTTGCAGCAGTGGAATTAAACAGCAGATTTGGCCATGATGCTTAGTCGCGGGACTTTAGATAGGAAGAGAAATGGGGGAGGATTAACATCCATCCACCCCTATTTGTTGTGCACTGCAATCCCAGGTAGGATCAGCCTAGCCTGCACAGCTAATCAAGATAGTAGGTCTAGTACAAAGCTAAATCTGTGGCTGCCAATCTACTGTGAGTTGCTGGCACTGTTTTTTTTCCCCCTGGACTGAAATGCTTTACTTTCTCCTTTCAGGAAAGAAACTTGGCTACACATTTAACAACCAGAATTTCCATAATGTCTCACTGGGGCAAGGTCAAGAGATAGTAGCAGAACAAGCCCTCGACCTGGCTGCAGCAGAAGGACACTGGGTTATCTTGCAGGTCTGTGTTCTCTTTTGGTTTGGGAGAAGAGGTCTCTTGCCTGCCTTCGAGCCATCTGTTATCCAGAGAGGTGAAAGCAGGAGCAATTGGGAGTAGAACAAATCACTCTTTGACAAATTCTCCCAGTCTTCTGCTGCTTAGAACTCTGTAGAAATACCAGCCTATGTGACCCTTATTTTGGGGGCTAAGAATAATGGAGTTTGCAGACTAAAAAAGCCATCTGGATAGTGCTGTCTTGGGAAAAGCTGCTGTTCATTTAGCTTTTACATCAGTACATGCAATTTGCAGATTGGTGTAATGGCTAACTTCTTCAGAAAGGGCTACATAGCCCATGGAAACAAAGCCACTGGTTGAACTCTCCTTTTGCTGCTGTGGCCTTGAGGAGAATTTGAAGGTTTATATTCTTTGTTCCAAAATGACAGGTGGGATGCCTACCCACCTACATACATTGCTGAATGTAAAATTCCCATTCTAATGACTGATAAGGTAAAGGTAAAGGTTCTCCTTGCATATATGTGCTAGTCATTCCTGACTCTAGAGGGTGGTGCTCATCTCCATTTCTAAGCCAAAAAGCCAGCACTGTTGAAGATGCCTCTGTGGTCATGTGGCCGGCATGACTAAACGCCAAAGGTGCACGGAATGCTGTTACCTTCCCACCAAAGGTGGTCCCTATTTTTTTACTTGCATTTTTTACCTGCTTTCAAACTGCTAAGTTGGCAGAAGCTGGGACAATTAACGGGAGCTCACCCCGTTACGTGGCACTAGGGATTCTAACTGCTGAACTTCCAACCTTTTGATCGACAAGCTCAGCGTCTTAGCTACTGAGCCACCGCATCCCTACAATGACTGATATATGTATACTATTTTATTATGTATAAGTGTTTATTTGTGTGCATGTGTGTGTGTGTGTGTGTGTGTGTGTAGGAAAAGATATACCAACATGAGTTTCAATTCTTCATCAAGAAAAGTTGAAATTAGTTATGCATATTCTGCATATTTTTCATTTTTCTGGCATCTGCCTAGGAGAGAGAGCAGTGTGAAGTGTACCCTGAAGCTGTGCCCTCTGATCCCTGAAAATCCTTCCCCCGTCACCATTTATTGTTTTGGCATCTCATCAGGCATGATTCCCTGCAATTTACTTTCATAATTTTAAGGTACAGAAATTAACTTCAAAGAATATGTGTAAAAAATGCTCAGCAAGTTGAATTCTTTGCCCTGGCTGAGCTGTGTTTAGAGACTGAACTATTGAGGCTCTAGTTCTCAGCCAAGGGAGAAGGGAAGAGGTTGTGATGATAGCATTTCAGCTTCAAGAACGAGGATGGCAGCTATCACTGAGCCACACAATTGCTTATATATTGGCTCTTTATATTTAATCATGCAAATGTGGCTCATTTAAACGGGGTGGAGTGGACTGATGAGTGGGTAAGAATTTCAGTGGTTTCATTAAATATTAAAGCCATGTTAACTATGTACATATTTTCATTAATCAGGCACTCAAGTTTAAGGAAGTCCACCAATCGTTGGGCCCTTAAAACCCATCTTTTTTGAGTTAGCTGGGCTGGCCTGACCCCATGTCAGTTTTAAAGTTTTTATTATTGATTTTTAACTTAAAATTGGGCCAAATTTATTTATATCATTTTAAATTGCTTTTAACTTTTGTATATTGTACTTTTAGTTGGCTGTTCACCGCCCTGAGTCCGAAAGGAGAAGAGCGGTATAGAAATTTAATAAATAATAATAATAAATAAATAATAATACAGGTGAAACTCGAAAAATTAGAATATCGTGCAAAAGTTCATTTATTTCAGTAATGCAACTTAAAAGGTGAAACTAATATATGAGATAGACTCATTACATGCAAAGCAAGATAGTTCAAGCCTTGATTTGTCATAATTTTGATGATTATGGCTTACAGCTCATGAAAACCCCAAATTCACAATCTCAGAAAATTAGAATATT
>WNWU01000012.1:1797125-1917875 GCA_012654045.1 Ptyas mucosa | reverse complement strand
AATATTCTAATTTTCTGAGATTGTGAATTTGGGGTTTTCATGAGCTGTAAGCCATAATCATCAAAATTATGACAAATCAAGGCTTGAACTATCTCGCTTTGCATGTGATGAGTCTATCTCATATATTAGTTTCACCTTTTAAGTTGCATTACTGAAATAAATGAACTTTTGCACGATATTCTAATTTTTTGAGTTTCACCTGTAATAATAAACCAGATGTACCTAATTTTTGCTATTTTTGAAGAATTTAGTCAATGATACACTTTCCAGAGTATGTTTCTCTTCCAGCCCAGAAGACTGAAAGGCAGGGATGGTATTCACTTACCTTCACTACTGGTTTGCAAATGTGAGCGCACATGCGCAAGATCTCCACACATGCTCAAGACCTTCTGCGCATGCACAGAGCATCAAAAATGGGACATGATGACGTCCGGGTGGGTGGGCGGTGCCTCCCGCAGTTGCTCCTACTGGTTCGCCCAAACCAGATAGAACTGGCTGAATACCACCACTGATTGAGGGGATATAGTAAATGAGATGGAAAGGTCCCTTCTACTGCAGTTCATGGTGGATTTTCATTCATATTATTATTCCATAATAATTTTGCTGCAGCAATAATTGTTCTGGTCTGTATTTTTTCAGCACCTCATGCAAATGGCCTGGAGACAGTTAGCAAGTTGTTTCTGTCTGTTGTTTTGTGTGTGATGAAACTGATGACATAGACTAGACTAGACTAGACTAGACTAGACTAGACTAGATTAGACTAGACTAGACTAGACTAGACTAGACTAGACTACACCAGGGGTGAAATGCTCCCAGTTCGTACTGGATCGCCCGATCTGGTAGCAATGGCGGCGGGTGGTTCAGAGAACCGGTAGCAAAAATCCTTGCACACCACCCCCACAATGCCCAGCTGAGCCGCAGCGGCTTTTTTAAAAAAAACTTTTAAAAGCATTGTTTATACAACCTCTTCCGACAACAAAATGCTTTTAAAAAAAAAGCCTCTGATGATCGCGCGGCTCAGCTGGGATCGTCAGAGGCTTTTCAAAGCATTTTTTTCTGCAACCTCTTGGCCAAAGAGGTGGTAAAAAAATGCTTTGAAAAGTCTCTGACAATCCCAGCTGAGTTGCCTGCAGAGGCTTTTCAAAGCATTAGAAAAAATGCTTTGAAAAGTTAAAAAAAAAAGTTGGCCACGCCCACCCAGTCACATTACCACCACCCCACCAAGCCACGCCCACAGAACTGGTAGTAACAAATTTTACATTTCACCCCTGGAATGGAATGGAATGGAATGGATTGGAATGGAATGGAACAGAACGGGACGGGACGGGACGGGACGGGACGGGATGGGACGGGACGGGACGGGACGGGACAGAACAGAACAGAACAGAACAGAATAGAATAGGACCAATGACAAACCTATTCTATTCTATTCTAAATTTTCTTTTCTTTCTTTAAATCCTGTTTCTTGTCCTAATTTGTGAACTACATCTTTGTCTGAAAAGACAGAATTTTGAAGGAAAGAGGCACTACTGTAACTTTTCTTAACTTAACCATAGTCTTTGCTTATTAATCAGGATGCCATCGTCTTCCTTCCACAATTTACTTAACAAAATTCCTATGTTCTGTCCCATTTTCATACATTAATATGGAACTGAATTGGGTTCATGTACTAAATTAAATCACAATGAACTGCTCAACCATAGCAGTGCACTGATCAAAAGACTTGGCAGAAATTTCCCTGTTGCATGTTAAATAATTGGTTTACTTGTTAAGCATTAAGAAGTGGAAGGCTTGTTTGCATAAAAAAAACCAATGAAGTAACACCCCCCTCCCCCCGCAAAAAAAAGCAACAATTACCTTCAACCTTGAATTCTTTGCCAACCAAATTTGCATTCCAGAATTTCCAGGCTATGTTTAAATTGGGCACATGAAAGACATTTAGGTGGACATGACCATTTTGTATGTCCTTGGCTTTCACCAGCCATCAGGGTAGAAATAGTACACCATGCTTCTGACTCTTCTGTAGGCATCACCCTCCAAGGAAGAGCTCTGGTGGCTCAGTAGACTAAGGCAGTAGACTAAGGCAGTAATTAACATCCACTTACATCTGCTGCCTGCAATTACTACAAGTTCAAATCCCACCAGGCTCAAGGTTGACTCAGCCTTCCATCCTTTCTAAGGTAGGTAAAATGAGGACCCAGATTGTGGGGGCAATAAGCTGACTGTATAAATATACAAAAGTATGAAGGCTATTGCTTAGCGCACTGTAAGCCGCCCTGAGTCTCTGGAGAAGGGCAGCATATAAATCAAATAATAAAAAAAAAGGATAATGTTACAGCCCTGAAGAAGTTTTAAGAAACAAAATAAGGTTACTTAGTATTCGTTTGCCACTAGAAACCTCTGTGCGTTACCCTCCTAACATAAATAAACCTCACCATGTGCCTTCTGGCATGAATACACTATGTATTTTGCCCACCACCAGAATAAAATGCACTTGGGCACTCTGCAGAGATGCTTTCTTTCCATTCAGAAAACACCTCGTGTGATGTAATTGAAATATACAGTAAATAGGAAACAGAACAGTTTGGGAGAAATTTGCACTGCTTCTTACTTCTTGGGAGTGATAGACCATTCGTTGCATTGGAAAACTCCTCCTCGTCTTTCAAATCTAGCATGAGACAAGGCTATCACATGGTGTGTATCAAGGGATTTGCATGGGCCCCCTTTTTTTTGAGGAGCAGATTTTGGAATTGTTGAAATGCACAGAAAAGTAAGGGTTAATGCTCCCCTCTCAATTGATATCTGATACAGGCATCTTAGGAAACAGTTTCCATATTCATTTATGGAGGCTTTTATTGAGGCTTTTACTTAACACATTGTCAATTTGAGTGGGAGTGGGGGGGGTGGCAAGTGCCCAGTGGGGATGCTGTAACTTGGATCCTTTTAGAGCTGTAGTTTTCCCTTAGAATAATCAGTAAAATGAAAAATATACCGCTACGACAGGGACATGCAATTATTTTTGGTTGGACCTGCAGTTTTAAAATTATTATTATTTTATTAGCTGAGAGCTGATGAGAGTCTCTTTGACCTAATTTTCCATATTTGAATGAAGATAGGGGGAATTTTACTTACAGCAGCTGCTTGGAAGCTTAGCATACTTATTTTCCTTAACCCACCAGTGTATTTTGGAGGATTCTAGGAGGGGAGACTACAAAAAAGGGGCTTCACAGCTCATGGGTTTGGTGTACCTCATCCCCCAAAACAGGGATGTCAAAGTCAAGGCCCGTGCGCTGGATCTGGCCTGTCGGGTCCTTAGATCTGGCCCATGGGGCCACCCTGGAATCAGTGAAAGACTGACCCGCGGTTCCTCTGCCAGCAAAAATGGAGCCCAGGAGGGCTGTGCGTAGCCTCCCGGGCTACATTTTCACTGGCAGAGGGCTGCAAGAGGCCGTCGCAGCGGAAAACAGAGCAAGTGACATTGAGCTGGGGTGGTTGAGCTATAGAAGATGGAAAGGATTCAACAAATTTTCATTGCATCTCTACTGACTGGAGTAGGAGAAGATCAGTGATAAGATAAATTATTGATTTGAATGCTACTATTTCTAAGAGTTACCATAGCAGCATCAATGTCTTTTTTAATAATAATTTTTACTAAAGTTTTAAAACAATATAAAAAACTAATACAAACCAAGAAAAACATAAAAAATGAAAAAATATAAAAAGGAAAAAAGGGAGAAAAGAAATAAAAAATATAGAAGAAAAAAGATGTGTAAAGAAATGACTTCCATCTTTATAAGGATAACTATAAACACTTTCAGTAACTTATCATTTTCTCTAATATTTCAACCAAAGATTTCTTTTTCCCATATCTCATATCTTATCTATAAACAAATTAGAAAGCCTCGTCATTCAATCTTCATCAGCAAAAGTCCCGTAAGAGTTACCAGAAATAAAATATCTATTTTAATCTTAATCAAATGAATCAGTTTCATATTCCTTTCCAGTTTACACAGTAACTTATCATTTTCTCTAAAAATACGTTTTTCTTTTTCCATGTAATTCTGTGTATATCTTGTCATTTTTAAATCCATATCCAAAACAGATTGGTTCTCAAATGTATCCACTTCTATCACCTCTTTTAAACCCATTTTTATGATAGTAGACAGTCTTAAAAGAAGTTTCTGAGTGTACTGTTGCCAAATAACCTTGAATACTTCCAAAGTTAATATACTTTTCTCCATTCTATATAGTGGATCTCTATTTTAATTATAATCTTTAGTTCTTTCTAGTTGCCTCTAGTGTCTAGCCCTCATATTGTATTTTTGTCTAATTCTCAATATTTTCCTACATATATTTTTTTTGCACCTTAATATATTTTAATAGAATTTTAAACAACCCACATGAAGGATTCTTACAATTAGTTTCAAAATCTTATTTCAAATCCATCTGATCCCTTAGACCAGGGCTGTCAAATTCCTGGCCTGCAGGCTGGTTGCATCACGTGCTGGCCATGCCCATGGCCAGTTTAGCAAAGGGGAAAAAAAAGTCCCGATACGTCACGTGATGCTACTGTGATGACGTGAGTTCGACACCCCTGCCTTAGACTGCTCAAAACTTTCTAAAATCAACATTCTAAACATCCTTTTGCTGCTTATAGTCAGAATATTTTTTAATGCTCTTAGGAAACTTCTTTCACTAAGGATTGGAGGAGGATCACCTGGTGTGATGTAACTTGTTCTTCTGAAGGTTCTTAATATCAAATAAACAACAATTAAAAAAAATCAGAAACAGTTAAGCCATTTCTTAAAGGTATTAAGGCAAACACAGTGTCCTTTCGAAGGCTCCAAAGCACATCTTAAAGCAAAGCTGACTCTTTTGGTTTCAAGAACTCCAAAACTTGACAGAGACTGTTGTTTTCAGTCTCATTGTAGGGGGCATCTGAATGGAGCACTATGGATGATCTCAGCTACTCCCCTTTATCTAGAGAGGGATTTTGATGCACTGACCTATTCGTCAGCAAATTGTTCTCCATGGTTGTCAGGTCCCTAAAAAGCAAATCTGTGTCCACCATTGTTTCCATGGAAATCCATTGCAACACGATTTTTTTTTCAAAAAATTGTTTTAAAACAAATACCTACATATGTGGTGGTGCGGTGGTTAGAGTGCAGTACTGCACTCTATTTCAGTTGACTGCTAGTTGCAGTTCAGCAGTTCAAATCTCACCGGCTCAAGGTTGACTCAGCTTCCATCTTTCCGAGGTGGGTAAAATGAGGACCCAGATTGTTGGGGGCAATAGGCTGACTCTGGAAACTGCTTAGAGACGGCTGTAAAACCACTATGAAGTGGTATATAAGTCTAAGTGCTATTGCTATGTCTATTGTATGTGCATTTCCCTTTTCTGTCTCTGGACATTTCCCTGGTAAATTAGACAAGCAGCTTCTTTCCTTTCAATACTACTTGCTGGGTGCCTTTCTAACAGGAGCATGCTTACATATGCTCAGATTCTCCCACATAGCAAAATTAATCTTCGAAGGGAAAGTACATGTACATTATGTGAAATTTTCAATATCAAAAGTCAGGAATAGCTAATGATCACACCTTTGCAGAAGAAGTAGTGTTTTTTTTAAAAAAATAAAATTAACATTTTTAAAAGAACTATGGAATCCTGAAAAACATACTAATGAAATTTAAGTTTTACAATTTTCAAAAACTGTTTAACTCATTGACTAATTCCTTACTGAAATGTTAGTACTCCATATGAATTGAAGGCAGAAGGAGAATGGGATGGCAGAGGATGAGAAAAGCAATCACCTGTTTGCAGGGAAATCCTGACCATTGGAAATTCAGAACCAGATCATAAGTACCCATGGGGAGGTTCATCATAACTTTGAACGGGTATTAAGTAACCAGTCACACGTCAAGGACTATCTGTAAAATGTATCAATAGATACAGGTAGTCCTTGACATACAACCAGTCACTTAATGACCATTTGAACTTACAACGGATCCCCCAGAAGCTACTTAAGACCTGGAATCAAAGTTCCAACAGCTGTCCCCGCTCTGTGCTCACATAATTGCATTGTGAGCGCTTGGCAACTGGCCTGCATTTAAAGCTATTTGCAATGTCCATAGTCAGATGGCTGCAATTTATGCCATTTTGCCAGAACCTTCTGCTTTATTCTGGTTTCTTGCAAAAAAATATATGCCCATAATGAAAAAATGATTTTACTTAACAACTATGTGTTTGCTTAATGACCACTGCAAAAAAGATTGTAAAATCAGATGGGGTCACGTGATGACTCATGAGTGGCATGACTTATAACTGTAATTGTGGCCTCAATTGCAATCGTAAGTCGAGGGCTACCTTTCCTTTGACTTCTAAGTCATTCATCCTTTGACTCGCTTTTTTACTGTGTTTCCTGCAAATAATCTAGAAAAAGAGAGTTCATTATAAACAAGAGAAACTCCACCAAGTTCAGCAGCAAGAACGGGTGGGTTTTGCACCATTTTTGAAGTGCAACAGTAAAGTGGCTTTAGTACATCGGTGAGAAATAACTCAGTGTTGTGTGGGTGTGTGTCTATTGTTTTTTGAACACCAGTAAGCTCCAAGAATTGTCTTGGGATACACAAAACTTGGCATCTGGACAATTTTAATCAGTTACATGTCATCCAGGCAGCTGAACCAAATAATCTTCCAGAAATATAATGCAACAAAAGAAAAACAGCCACCATGCCTAGTTCATTATGATGGAAGCTGCGTTCCCGAGATTGCCTGGGAGACACAGTAAAAAGCCTAAATTCCTAAATTATGCTGTCTTAATCATGCTGTATACAAGTGCCTGTTGTGTTCTGTCAGGTTTTTTCCCCCCTCAGAAATCTGAGGACTGTTTGCCATCTTCAGCTTGTGCCCACACTCTCATTCCTTGTTTTATTCTTGCAATTTGGAACTCTAGGAGCTGTTCTGAACTATTAATTGAAATGAGAAAGATTTTGCTGACTGTCAGAGTGCGCAGTTGCGGCTCATAAAGACATTCTGTTCTTCCAATTCCACTTATTATTAATTGATCTAGTGCACGCAGTCTTGGGCACTGGCTTTCAATTCAAGCATATGAAATGACTATGTATCCAGGCAGTGCATTCATGGTGTAGCACTTGGTAATGCTTTGGGTCCAAATCCTGATCCTTTTCTAAGTCTGTTTACTATGCTGATCAACCTAATGCTGTATTTGATTCAATTCTGCTATTATATCCTTTGAGGCATTTAAGGTTCTAGATTAAGTTCATGTTTCTAATTTTACTACATTCTTCTTTAACCTGTGGTTTGTTCTCTATAAAATGTCCCAGAACTTTAGTTAAACCACTAATAACTTGGTTTATTTACAATAACTGAATATGCAGCATATATAAACCTTAAATCTGCTTTTCCCAGTAGAAATCTTATTTCTCACAAAACTTTAGCTTGTGTTCTTTTTCAGGACTTTCTTTCAAAATGAGGTATTGGTTCCTCCTTATGTTTATTGGTTAGAGAATATATTTCACTCTTTTTCTTACCATTTGATTCACAAGCACATACAGTCTAACCCATATACACATGCATAATATTAAATGACCAATTAATTTCAGGGGAAGAAAGGTACCCAATTTACTGGTAGTTTCTTTGATTACTTCTACCAGGAGATTTGGGGACTGGTTTGCTGGATAACCTGGCCTTCAGTTGGTGATGGTTAATGCCAGGTCTGTTTGTAGGAAGGCCACAACCATCCACAATTTGGTGGTGATGAATGGGCAGATTTGGCATGTATCCCTGTGCAGAGGATGGAAGGAATGCCCTTGAGGGACATGTAGACCTGGCCTTTGCCTCTGAGTAGTTGTTTGGTGATCCAGATTTAGAAGGCATTACCATCTGTCCTTTGTTGTGGCAGAACACTTTCTGATCCAGATACAACTGTTGCCCTTTCCTCCACAGGACCAGGTCCATTCAGAGAATCTGCTCAGATGTCTCATGGATTCATTTGGTTTCCAGCATGCATTTAGAGAGTTTCCTGATAATCTCATGTCACTGCTGACATGAGACAGCATCTTGGCTCCTTGACAAAGTCACTTTTGAATGGCCTCTTTTTTTGGTCAATCTCAGTTTGCCCTTGGTTCTCTGATGATTTCAGGAGCTGAAGTGGAAGAAACATCACTTGAAGACAGACTTAATTTGACTATGTCTGGATATGTCCCCTAGTTCAGGCCTATTCTGTGATGATAAGACAATAGAAAAGTAATCCGTGCCCCTCTCCTTGCTTTTCAAATTAGAAAGTGAGTTTGTGCCTTCTAGAATTACAGCATACAGTAAATATGATCACCAACATCCAATGACGGAGGAGGAAGAGGAAGAGGAAGAAGTAGTAGTAAATACTAGACTGGATAGGGATGCTGTTTTGTTGTGATGGAGTGCCTCGTTCTACTCTCCGAACAACACTTTTTTGTCATTGTGTGAATACTACCAATATTACCAATAAAACGTCCTGGTGAAGTTTGATCAATGGCTAAAAATGAGGATACCAGACCCACTTGAAGAAAGCACAATAACTTTAATTCTGCTCAGAGACAAGTTACATTTCATTTCTATAAAAGGACGGACTTGTTCTCTGGTACGAATGAATGGGAAAATTCCAATATAGTTTTTTCTCCTTGTCCTAGAATGGCTTCACTTTGACTCGCTGCACTTGGTCTTTCTGAGGATTGGCATGCAGTTGCCTTTTGAAATAGCGCTCATTCCCAAAAGGCCATAACATTTTTTAAAAAAGAACATTAGCTTCTATTAGCAATAGGATTGTGCTGTGTTGTATTCTTGAGTCTTTCAGATGTATCCCCAGAAGCTAAGCTTTAATTTGTACCTGAAAGCTACCAAACAATAGCCTTTTTTTATTCTGGAAGTGAAAGGTTTTTAAAGTCCTTCCCATTTCTAAGATAAGAAATTCCCCACACTTTTCAGCTGTTCTTCCTCACACAAAGAACCTGATTATCTAAATTGATGGCTCTCTACTAGCTTAAAGCTATCACTCTGATCTGTGGATTGTGATAAATAATGTGCCTTGCTAAAGATGTATTCAGTTTCATATTTCTCTAGCATCCCGCCATTGTTATGAGCGTTGCTTATTTATTGAAATCTGGGCTGTGTCGGAAATTAGATTTTTCTGTGCGCTGGAAACAAGCAAGACATATTTAGAAACCGCCTGTTTTTGTAAATCCCTACTCCTTGGTTCTGTGCATCTGTATTTCTAGCTTTGAGATAGACATCTGCTCTTGATCTTGATAGAATAATTTAAATCTTCCTTCCTTTGTTTTCATTACTCAAAGATCAAAGTTGAAATATTTGATAAAAGGTTCCTTAATTTAGATTTATTTCTTATTTATATTTATCCAAAGAAATATATCTTTGCTTTTGCCTTCCACAATGGAGTTACCCATACAAAGAACCAGGAAAACAATGTTTTCTTTTATAGCATCCATACTGGTATCATGCTTAAATTTTTCTCAGATAACATCAAAAGTTCCTGTCCTTCCATCCTATCAGGCAATATGCTGTAGGGTGGCAAGTTGGTGGGAAGACTCAGTCTCAGCTTGCCATATAAAACTCACTGGGTGATTTTGGGCCAGTCAGTCTTTCTCAGCCTAATCTATGCTGGAATGGTAGAAAACTGAAATAAGCAATTCTGAACAAAAGTACCAGCATTACAAATATTTGAAGACCTCAGCTGAGCAGGATGTGAAATCTGATTTTCTGGTAACTAGCTTAGATTTCAAGGATGGATTATTTCATTGAAAATAATCAAGCAATTTTATTTCAGCTGTTTACGGGAAATTTGTTTTGTCTGGAGGAAATAATGTTATTTCAGTAACAGTACATTATTCTAACAAACAGAATACCATCATCACCCCTAAGAAAATAAACACTCAGAACTGTTTCCTTAATTGCTAGTTATTTGTCTTGATTATTTGCATTTCAAAGTGTAGAAAATCCACATTGTTTATGTGCAGCTAATGCCTGGGAAGTGAATTATAGTGCTCAGAGCTCTTAGGCAAGGTATTTTTTTCTTGTAGTTTGTGTGTATGAGAGAGAGAGGGGGAGGGGCGAGCTTCTTATCTTTTGGAAGATATTGATGTAACAGCTGCTTTAAGAGAAGGATCTAATAACCTTGCCTTTCTCTCTTAGAACATCCACCTGGTGGCCAAGTGGCTGAGTTCTCTGGAGAAGAAACTAGAGCAGCACAGTGAAGGTAGTCACCCTGATTTCCGGATCTTTATCAGTGCAGAACCTGCAGCTTCTCCTGAAAGCCATCTGATACCACAAGGTATCCTTGAGAATTCCATCAAAATCACAAATGAACCTCCAACTGGGATGCATGCCAACCTGCACAAGGCTCTGGACAACTTCAACCAGGTATCCCTCTACCCCTGCTCCCACTTCAGGGAGATTCTTGGTGCTCTGTTTCAGAGGCAGGGCAGGATTTAGATAACTCCATTCAGGCTATTATAATGTAAGTCAAGGTATTAGCTCTTTGGAGTGAGGCAGCTCTCATAATTGGAACCTCATCTCAAGAATTGAATTGTGCATGTAATCTCAAAGTCCCTTCCAACATTGTTTTTCAAAAACTAGCCAAGCATATCCTTTTGTATGTTGACTAGTCTTGCTTTGAAGAAGGGAATGAATTTTCTGAACTTAAGGCTCCCAGCCAGCCAGCCTTGTCTAGGATGTAGGAGGTTTGAAGCATTGGCATTTTTGCTTTTTGGAGGAATGGGGTCTGCTTTTTAGCTTTCTAACAGCTCTTGTCATTACTCAGTACTCTTCGGGGAAAGCACTGGATGTCTGAGTTGGCATGGCTGGATGGGGATTAATGTTTCATGCTTCTTTTGTTCCCATCTTCTATCATTCATAATTCATCATAAACTAGGAGGAGGAAGGAGTATTAGGTAGGTTTACCACCTTGAGATTTATAAAAAATAAAAGTGAGATAACAAACAAACAAACAAACAAACACATTGTATATTCCAGAAAGAGAGGTGAGATGGAATATTTCTTTTCTTTTCTTCTGCAAATCAGGTAGTATTTCAAAATGGCTGATTTTTTTTTTTACAAAACATTTCATAGCTTACAATACTGCTATGATAGTACCTCTGTACCTTTATTAACTGCTTTGAGCTTCTAGTTCAATCAGTACAAGATAAATTCACATAGAGATGCTGAAACATGATTGGAGCAGCTCAGAGCTGGTTATATGATGGGTGGTTATATTAAGTATTTTTTAAAAACAAACAAACAAACAAACAAACAAGGCTAGGTAAAGGTTCCCCTCGCACATATGTGCTATTTGTTCCTGACTCTAGAGGGTGACGCTCATCTCCGTTTCAAAGCCGAAGAGCCAGCACTGTCTGAAGATGTCTCCGTGGTCATGTGGCTGGCATGACTAAAAGCCAAAGGCGCACGGAACACTGTTACCTTCCCACCAAAGGTGGTCCCTATTTTTCTACTTGCATTTTTTTACATGCTTTCGAATTGCTAGGTTGGCAGAAGTTGGGACAAGTAATGGGAGCTCACCCCATTACGCAGCACTAGGGATTCGAACCGCTGAACTGCTGACCTTTTGATCAACTGAGCTTACCTGATGAGCTACAGGTAAGACAGGGCTAACAGGGCTACAAAGGATTTATCACCACATTCCTTTTAAACAAAAAGGATAGGTTTTGCATTGCATAAGCATTCTGTTGTTCTTTCAAGTTTGCAACTAGAGAAATGTGTGAGGATAAATAAGCACAGGGTATATTTGTCCTAATATTATGACTCAGGCCTTTGTCTCAATTTTCATCCAGGAGGCTAAGCATACTTGTGGGAAAGAATTATTCCCAAGGCTTGTAAGCTTTATTTCTAACTTACATGGGAAACAATGTTGAATGTTGGCTAACCATCCAACAGCGCTTTGATTTTCAGTTAATCTGTCACAAACAATCAAGAGTACCCTTGAACATCGTTATGGCAGACGGGGGCATAAGTTTGATCAATTGATAACGTTCATTGATCCCAACTCCAGTCCATGGAGATTCTTTTCCAATGACTTTATTTAGAGCAGAAAGTTCTCTAAACAATTGAAACAGAACAAGCCCTTTTTGTTGCACATCACTCCTGCAATTATCCATCTAGTCTCCAAACTACACTATAAGGAGACTATAAGAAGAGCCGTCACCTAATAGAGATTCCTATGCAACATAAAAGATCAGGCTGTATGAGAGAGTATTTAATCAGCTGCAAATATTCAGAAAGCATGCTTTTAGACGACTTTTTAAAAACCAGATAAAAGCATTGTGACAACCATAAAGTGATGTTTTATTTGTACAGAGAAAAATCTTTATCTAAGTCATTTATTGATTAATATGTAGTGAAAAAGTATTAGCATGAAAGCTACCAAAATGGATTATCAATGGAAAATAAATTGAGTAAGTCTGGAAATTAACATTGGCTTTCTCACGATTTCTTAGATGCAAGTACTGAGGATGAGTGGAGATTTTCATACTCCCAGATACCAGTATCCAATTCTTTGTGTGGATCAGTGTATCATTATTCCTCTTCATTTCATTTGGCTTCTACCTGAAGACTTAGATCATGGTTGCCCAACCTTTTGGCTGGTCTGTGTTGACTGAAGAGGAATTGTCTTGGACCCCATATGAAATATATAATATAGTTAATGTATATAAATCACAAACTTCCTTTATTTTAAAATATTTTTATTACGATCTTGTGGGGGCGCATTACTAGCTATCCAGAGCTGCGAGTTGAACACACCTGACTTAGTTGGTACTTATTATGGAAACCAACTTCTCTTTTCCTGCAGGACACACTGGAGATGTGTACCCGTGAGAATGAGTTCAAGAGCATCCTTTTTGCCCTCTGTTATTTCCATGCTGTGGTAGCAGAAAGGCGCAAATTTGGCCCTCAGGGCTGGAATCGTTCATACCCATTTAACATTGGGGACCTCACCATTTCTGTCAATGTTCTATATAATTACTTGGAGGCCACTTCTAAGGTGAATGGAATCATATACTAGAATTATGTGCAGCAATTTCTAATAGATGATCACTAGAGGGTTTTGGGTTTTTTTTGAGGGGGTGGGGCAGCATTCTCTATCAATGTGCCATCTTTCCCTCCTTCTTTTTGTGACTTCAGAAAAGAATATGCTTTTCATTTAATCATCCTATTTTTGTGAATATTTCTAACTGGCCTGATATGGTTGTACTAGGACATTTCTCTGAAAAGTATTTGTTTGAGTGTCTAGATAAATGTGTTTCTGTCTAAGGAATGGGGAAAAACTTGTTTTCAGCAACACTCCTACTCTTTTTCAGTTCTCCACACAGATACATCTATACACACATACAAAGTCTGTTCCACAGTCTGGGACATCTCTAAATGAAATCTCTCTGGTGTTGCCTGGAGTTGTATAACTGTTATATTACACCCAGTTTCCTACAAAAACAAATTTCCGCTTTAAGATTTCCAAAGGCTGTGTAGGAAGAATTGCCTGCTGCTACACTGTAAGGAACTGTCCCAACTAACTTTCCTTTTTGGCATTTAGGTTCCCTATGATGACCTCCGGTACCTCTTTGGAGAGATCATGTACGGGGGTCACATTACAGATGATTGGGATAGGCGTCTCTGTAAATCCTACTTAGAAGAATTTATCAAGCCTGAAATGTTGGAAGGAGAGTTTTTATTGGCTTCTGGATTTCCCCTCCCAGGAAACATGGACTACAATGGTTATCATCAGGTAGTCTTGCATTTATTCAACCTGCTCTGATTTGTGTTGGAGTTCATAGCCATACAAGGAAGCAATTTAGGGATTCAGAGCTTTAGGCAAGATCTGCTGTTTTTGTCTCCATAATGCTTTCTGATTGTAAAATGACAGTTGGCCATGTCCTTGTCAGTTTGTGCAAGGATAGAGGGGAAAAAAAACATTTGTGGTGGTGTTTCTCCAGCCTTAGGAGGCCTATTGAAAATTTTTATCTGTTAACTCAGAAATAGTTTCAAATGGCAATCCAGGGAATCAAGTTTCTCTAGATGTATTGGGCACAGCTCTCATCGATCTTTGCTACTGACCATGCTGGCTGGAACTAAGTGAATTTGAGTCAAAATGTCTGGAAGATGCCAACTTTTCTGTCATTGTACCTGTACTATGCTATATGTAGATATGTGTAGGAATTTCCTAGCAGGAGTCTTTATCCTCACTATTATTATTTTAGAATATTTTTGAAAATTTTACAGTTTTGACTCCTTAGTGTCACCTTGGACATTTAGTCATCAAAACTGTATTCTAATTAGGACTGAGACTGATGCATACCAAAATATACTGAAAAATGTATCTCAGTTTAAAATGCCTAATTATTAATTTTAATTAATTACAATTAATTTTTATTTTGCCAGGGCTCATCTGCTTACAAATGCAGCATCGTGATGATTTAGTTTAACTTAGAGGTTCAATAAAACTGCAGATGACTGAGTGCATTATATGCCACTCAGAATCACTTGACTATGAGATCGGCAGCTATATAAATAAGATGAATGAACGAATGAATGAATGAATGAATGAATGAATGAATGAATATAAGAGCCTTGGTGGTGCAGCGGACTAAGTGCTGTTATGTAGCACTTAGCTGCCAGCTGCCTGCAATTAGTGCGAGTTCAAATCTCACCAGGCTCAAGGTTGACTCAGCCTTCCATCCTTCCGAGGTAGGTAAATTGAGGACCCGGATTGTGTGGGCAATAAGCTGACTTTGTAGAAACACCGCTTATGGGGGGCCAAAAGCCCTAATAAGCAGGTATATACAAAAGAATGAAGGCTATTGCTATAAATGCATTGTAAGCCGCCCTGAGTCCCCGGAGAAGGGCGGCATATAAATTGAACTAATAAATAAATTGAAGTAATAAATACGTGGTACTTGTCATTTGCTGAGTGTACATATCCTTTTTCTGCCTAGTATATAGATGATGCCTTACCTCCTGAATCTCCATATCTATATGGCCTCCACCCCAATGCAGAAATTGGCTTCTTAACCCAAACATCAGAAAAGCTTTTCCGTACTGTTTTGGAGCTGCAACCTCGAGACACGAATCTTGGAGAAGGTGTAGGAACCACTCGGGAAGAGAAGGTGAGTGAGGAGGATATACCTGTTTCCTTTCCATCATCATCATTGTCTTTTAATGACCCCATAATCCCTTGTGGGGTGGAGTCTGGGCAACTAATTATATCAGCAAATATAATCTCAACATGTCCAGAGCAGGGGCGGTTCCAAATCCTGTCGCTACCCGTTCGCTCGTGCGCGTGTCCGAGCCGGTGCAAACTGGTAGCAACCCACCACTGGAAGGTTGGGATAGTTGTAATCTGGATATCTTGCCAAATATTGTCTGGTAGGACATTTTTCTCATGGAATGTGGAGGATATATACAAACTCACTTCTTTGGGAAGAGTACTGATTGTTGTTTTGCCCAGTCAAGCAAAATAAAACTATCAATAATTCTTAGTTACTCTATATTACTTCCATTATCAGGCGTTTATTTTTCAATATTCATTCTTGTTAACACGAACGTGAGGGTTTTGTTACATCATATTTCTTTATGCGGTTCCCTTCAAATTCATTTTTTGTCCTGCCTCCTCTTTCTCCTATTATTTTTGGGATTGTGGCTCTTGACATGCCACTGAAAAGCTGTTTTTAGTTGCCTTCCCAGGGAAAATTACATATCCTTATTGTAGGAACCAAAATTTGGATGGATTTACTCAGTTTCTGATTTGTGATTATTAGTTCCGACTGATTAGAAATGATGGACTGGGAAATGGAGATACATTTTCTGTAGTTGCAGGGAATGCTTCAAAGTATATTAGGAAGAAGATTGAAGCTCCTTCTGTCTCATTTAGTGGATGCTAATTACATTATCACCCAACTCATCCAAAATCTGGCAGTTAAGCTATATTTCTTGTATAGTTTGTAGCATGATGCAATGATTCACGTTACGATTGATTGATTGCATTTGTATCCCACGGCAATGTAACAGCTCTTGGTGGCCTATATCGCATAATTTAGATGAATGTGTAAAACATTTATGCTATGGTTAAAATAATTGATTAAATAACAGTCATAACACCCTTAAAACGAGTATACAATTTAGCTACTGTATATTAAAATAAAATAACAGATGGTGTAGAGCATGAACTTAAGAGAATGCTCTCTGAAATAGTTACATTTATTACAGACGGATCTGGCATTAATTATCAGCATCTGGAGGCCAAGGAAACCACCAGTGCAGTTACCTAGCTTGCAGATTGGGGAAACCAGGTTGACACTGCTACCACATTGGAAGTATCTCTTCCTCTGAAATGCTCTACAGATAGTCCCTGATTTATGATCATAATTGAGCCCAGAATTATGGCTGTAAATCATGGTGTTCATTAAGTGGGGTCACCATATGACTCTGCCCGTTTTTATAACCCTGTATGTAAATAGTTGTTAAGTGAATGCCAGAGTTGTTAAGTCAACCCATTTTCTTCTGTGGGTGTTTTTTGCTGGAAACTGGAAGTAAATGCTGGAAACTGGCAAAAAATGTTGAAAATTGAAGTCTTGCGACTGCGTAATGCTGCAAATGGCTGTAATGTAATGTAATGCCTGGTTGTGAAGCATCCAAAATGTGACTATGTGACCACACAGGAGGGGGTGCAGCTGTTGGATCTCTAGAACTCAGTCATATGTAGCTCTGTGGAGGTCTGTTGTAACTTTGAACAGTTGTTAAGCGACTGGTCATAAGCAAGGACTATGTGTATCGGATGCTTTCTGTCATATTTCCATCCATTTCACTATCAGTCTAGAACTCGGGCCAATTATTGGAGTATCAGTTTAGCCTCATCTTGCAACCAATCCTATTTGTGTACAGATATCACACCCTTCCTACCGTCAAGTGTAGAAAATCAGAAATCTGGGCAATTCCAATGAATGTATAGGTTTATTGTAAGCTAAAGCTCCCTAGAAGAATCTGAACTACTAATGATCAAAGCAAATTGGTGATAGATAAGAGTCAACAGGCTGGACTTTGATCTCTTGTAGATGCCTAACCCTAACCCTAACTCTAACCCTAACCCCTTTCTCGGGCTCAGCCTGGTTATCTCCTACATCTACGTTACCATGGTGAAAACCTTCAGGGCCTTCAGGGCCTTTGTCACTTATACCTGATCAGTTGGGGCTTCAACCCCGACTTGCCTCACCTCAAATGGAGCTTATTAGTCACCTACCTCCTCTCACATTTGAACCCATTCCTTTGAATCATTGGTAGACAGACTGAACATTTCATGGGTGTATGTGAAGTCTTAATACTGCTCAGATACTCAAACTCCATTGACCTAACCTCTTGTCTAGGTAGGTTGGTGCCAGGGATCTTCACCCTGGGCCCTCCTCACTCTCTTTTCAGCAGTGGTCCTTCTAGTCCAAGTTCCAAATCCTGCCAACAATTGATGCTACTAAATTGTAGCCTGAAACAAAAGAAAGGTCCACAATAAAATAAAACCAGAGTACCACTGCCTCTGAATTATTGCACTTGACAATTGCTGAATAAAAGGATTCTTAAAGGTTCAATAAGTGTGCTCCAATGTTTTTCCCCCTTCCTTTTATAACTCCATCTATATTTAGATTAGAACTGCCGTAATCTGAAATTGAGGCACAGGCACAGAGAATCAAGGGAGAAAAAAAAAGAATATCTGCATAATGCGTGGCCATTTTCAAAACCATTTATGTACATGGAACCTCATGAATGCTCGTAGATGTAATAGTCTGTCAGATGACTTGATTAAAGGAGCCAAGCTTGGACTTACTCAGCTTTTCTTCAATAAGGGGAAATTAACTTCTCTAAGCCTAGTTCAAGTTGTTAATAACTTATGTAGGTAAGTTTCAGCAATATTCCCTCATTCTGGCATATAGGTGAAGGCGCTGCTTGATGACATCCTGGAGAAATTAACGGATGAATTTAACATTCCTGAGCTGATGGCCAAAGTAGAAGAGAGAACACCATACATTGTGGTGGCCTTCCAAGAATGCGAACGCATGAACTTCCTCACTTGTGAGATTAAACGGTCACTGAGAGAGCTGGACCTGGGACTGAAGGTACAGAACCTCCCACTTCACTTTTCATACAATTTTGAACACAATTTAGAGATGACAGGAAAACACTCCGTTTATGAGGGGTAGCCTACCATTAGAAAGCTATTGTTATTAAAAAAGAACATATAAACCCATGTAAATAAATAAATGTAAATAAAAAGAGCCACTTTAGAGTGGTGGTTAAGGCCCTGCCCTAAAAACTAGGAGATTTTGAATTCTAATCCTGCCTCAGGTATAAAAGCAGAACGGTGACTTTGGGCCAGTCACTTTCTTTCAGTCCAGCTCACACAGTTGTTGTTATGGGGAAAATAGGAAGAGAAAAAATATTATGAATGCTCACTGCCTTGAGTTATTTATAAAAATAGTAAAGGTGGAATAAATACATAATAAATAAATATACAAAAAATAGTTAATAATTTACATTGGCGTCTCTGTGGTCATATGGCCGGCATGACTAAACGCCAAAGGCACATGGAGCACTGTTACCTTCCCACAAAAGGGAAGGAGCCTGGTTTAGCTCAGCAGACTAAAAGCATAGTGGTCAACACCAGCTGTCTGCAATTACTGTAAGTTCGAATCTCACCAGGCTCAAGGTTGATTCAGCCTTCCATCCTTTCTAAGGTAGGTTAAATGAGGACCCAGTTTATGGGGGCAATAAGCTGACTTTGTATAAATATACAAAAGTATGAAGGCTATTGCTTAATGCATTGTAAGCTGCCCTGAGTCTCCAGAGAAGGGCGGCATATAAATCAAATTTAAAAAAAAAAGTCCCTATTTTTCTACTTGCATTTTTTACATGCTTTTGAACTGCTAGGTTGGCAGAAGCTGGGACAAGTAATGGGAGCTCACTCCGTTATGCGGTGGTAGAGATTTGAACTGCTGAACTGCCGACCTTCTGATCGACAAGCTCAGCATCTTGGCCACTGAGCCACCGTGTCCTTTAAGCAAAAGCTAGAAAATGCCAATTGAATCAAATAATGATAAAAGCTTGAGATATAGCAGAAGTATCTAAACTATTCCATAAATATCTCCCAGTTATTTTAGGAGTTTTTCAAGTTGTTAAACTAGATGATTTTCCATTTCTCTACCTTTGTTTGCAACTGAAGGGTGAGTGATTTTCAGATGTACTGCAAATCCTACCAAATGTGCTGTTTTCCCATGTTGAGTGCATTTTGGCTGAAACGTGCCTGTCATGCTCCTTTTTCTCACATGTTTTAGGGTGAATTAACCATGACCAATGATATGGAAACTTTACAGAATGCCATCTTCTTAGATATGGTGCCTGAATCATGGACCAGGAGAGCTTACCCTTCTATGTCTGGTTTAGGCAGTTGGTTCACCGACCTTCTCAATCGCATCAGAGAGCTTGAAACATGGATAGGAGACTTTGTGCTACCATCGGTGGTGTGGCTGGCAGGATTCTTTAACCCACAGTCTTTCTTGACAGCCATCATGCAGTCCATGGCCCGAAAAAATGAGTGGCCTCTGGATAAAATGACGCTGCAATGTGACGTGACTAAGAGAAACCGTGAAGAGTTCACCAGTCCTCCACGGGAAGGTGCATATATTCATGGCTTGTTCATGGAGGGTGCACGCTGGGATATGCAGGTAAATGCAAAGATTTAAGGGTTGCTGCTACTTGATAAGTCACCAAAATCAGGGAAGGGGGCATTCCTTATTATGAAACAAAAGTCCCAGAAAAACTAGACTGCACATGGCCAAGACTGGCTTACCATTAACTTAGATTTGCCACTTCTCTGTGGAGAATTCAAACTCACCTCCGGGAAGTATGTTGTTGTGACCGAGGCCCACGTAGTGATTACCAAACATAATTCAGTCCTGAACAAACTTATTTTATTAAAACAGCTGAGAATTAATTCATTCTCACCTTACAAATTCTTCATAACCAATCCTTTGCCTTATCACCAACCTTTGATGTCTTTGGCAACCTGCCAAAGGCTTTTCTTAGCAAAACCCCCATAAAGTGGGGGCTCAGCAGACTAAGGCAATGTTATTAACTGTTATTAACATCTGCTGTCTGCAATTACTGTAAGTTCAAATCTCACCAGGCTCACGGTTGACTCAGCCTTCCATCCTTTCTAAGATAGGTAAAATGAGGACCCAGATTGTGGGGGCAATAAGCTGACTTTGTATAAATATACAAAAGTATGAAGGCTATTGCTTAACGCATTGTAAGCTGCCCTGAGTCTCCGGAGAAGGGCAGCATATAAATCAAATTAAAAAAAAAAGTTCAAGAGACGTTGACAAGAAGCACTGGAATCAACGTTGTTTTTCTACAAAGAACCCAACGACTTGTTGCTGCTCTTTTAAGCCTTATGGGAGTGGCCAATCATCTTCTGGCCTTACTCCCGAGTTGTCCTTTTTGCTTCAGCTTCTCTTGCCTTCTGGCAGCTCTTCGCATGCGTGCACTAGGAACAGGCTCCTCCTGTTCCTCTGCCTCTCTGATGTCTGCCTCTGGAGGCTCCAGAGTCCGCGCATCACTCCCAGATGGCCCTGGCCCCATCTCTGCCTCCGATGCAGAGCCCTTGTCCTGACTCCAGGACTGGCCCATTGTTCTCCCCAGCCTCCTCACTGTCTGACTCCACTGCCAGGTCTGCAGGCTGCTGGCGGACCACAACATATGCCATTTGACACTAAAACCCTGGGGTAAGAGTTCTGCCATGCATATCCACAGCCTTCTTCTACAAGTACAAAATTGGAATGTTCCTGGAATTCATTATGTTGAGATACTGTAGATGGATTAAGTTAAAAACCATAATCATGAACTGGGAAGGTTGC
Source organism: Ptyas mucosa (assembly GCA_012654045.1). Lineage (NCBI taxonomy): Eukaryota > Metazoa > Chordata > Lepidosauria > Squamata > Colubridae > Ptyas > Ptyas mucosa. The sequence goes on along the minus strand of WNWU01000012.1, from coordinate 1,896,902 downwards.
ATTAAAAACAGTGTGTGGAACATTTTAGGTGCAATCTTTAAAGCCAGGCAAGAGCTGATCATTATTTCAAGTGACAAATAAAACAAATAGCAGAAGGTGGTGGTTGTAACGTGGTTCGGGGAGGATAAACTTCAATGCCTTACCAATTCATTTTACCTAGCTTTTGCTTTTACACTTTTTGAAGGGTTTTCGTTTCTGTGCTGCAGCTTACATGTTCAGAGGGGAAGAAATCTGCGTCAAATAGCTAAACAAGAAGCAGAGACCTCAAAAGAATTCCTCTGTGCTTTTCCTTTGTGAGACACTTATGGCAGCTTGGAAAGAACTGTACCCATTTTTTTTTTTACTCTGAAGTCTCTTTGTAGTTCTCTGGCTAGATGGCCAACTAGTTTGGGACCCGAAGAACTGTCCAGCCCATCAGCCTACATAGAGTTATAGTCTTAAGGAACCTATAAAGCAGGCAAGGGACATTTCCAGGGTGCACGCCTAATCTGGATCTTCATTTGCCATTGTGGGTCCGACTCCTTTAGGAAGCTTAGGTTCTCCATAGCACCCCATCTCTTCTGTGATCCTAAGCCCTCCCCTCTAATTTTCCCAATTGGCAATTGGCATCAGTGGAGACAACTTCAATGCCCCAGTGGTACAGGAGGCAATTTTTGAAAGCAGCACAGGAGGCATTTTGGATTGTAAAAAGAAATTTCAGGGTTTGATGACGTTGCTTTTAATCATCCACGGTGTGGATGAAAACTAGATTAAATATAATGGAAGGAACCAAAGCAAGTATGCTGATAATAATTGTTCAACAAAATAGTACTTAATATAAACTATTTTGATATTTCTCTGATTGTTGCGTTCTCAGTGAACTTTTTATTTTTCCATCCTCTTCTGACCAGAGACCTTGAAAAACCTATTTCAAAATCTCATGCTTTAAAGAGAAGGAGGCAAAATTACTGAAATCAGAATTTGCATTTCCACAGGCATTACACCTGCATTATATTGTGTATTACACCTCTTCTACCTCCCACTCCACAACTCTTTATTTTTGGCAGGAAACACAGAAAAAAACCTTGCCAAAGGAACAGCTGGTGCTGCTAGCCTTGAAGCTGAAAAGCTTCTTGGCTCTTATCCCATTTCTGAAGCATTCCAATCAATGTCTTTTATTCTTTAGCCTTGTCCATCTCAGGGTATCAGGTCAGAGCCATCTCATTGCTCAATTCTTTGACCTTGCATGAGCCCCATCAAGAGGAACCAAGGCTTGGAGCTCGGAGGCTGGGGGGCCCTATGGAGCTTTCCAAAAGGTGTAAGCATAAGCTGAAAAAGGCTAAGTCTGAGTAGGTAGAACAGTGAAGGATGGCGTTCATTTTCCTGTAAAAAGAACGAGATATTTGAATGAATGGCAGAGTAAGAGTGATGTTCTTGTCCAGCAATCAGAATAAGGTATTAAAGAACCTGGATGACAATTAGAAACTCAGAGGAGTAGCAAAAGCTGGAAAGAACACCAGACTTCTCCGAATCTCTTTTTCAGACTGTTGTGATTCTTGGGAATCATTTTCATAAACATGGCTACACTCCAAGCACTTTCTATCAGGCAGTTTCTGCCGAACTTCATCTAGAAGCAGCTGTCCCCTCTGTTTCCCCCACCCCCAAGGCTTTCCTCTTCAAAGTCCACCTGGAGAATCAAGGACCTATAACTACTGTATTTGATTGTTTTTCTAGGATATCTTTCCCTTAATAATTGCCCTTCAGATGTTGTATCTCTCTAGGGCAGGGGTTCCTAAAGTTTTGCGGTCACACCTTTTAGTGCAATCTTAATGTACACATCTCCCCCCAAAATCCAAATACCAAAATGAACACAGATAAACAATGAAAACAATAAAATGAAATTTTGGGAAAGGTGTATTTTGTAATAATATAAAGGTTCTCCATAGCTCCCCTAGACTCTGTGTTTGAGTCTGTGTTGAGATATGGGTGTTGCACTAAAAATATCATTGAATAAAGCAAAAATTAATTAAAAAAATATTTAAGCAATATTTGAGAGACTATACCAATATGGAGAGTATACTTGTAATCATCTGATTCTTGTTAACTTTAACAACAGAAATATGTATCAATAATCTTAGAACTGATGATGCTGATCATTCTAACAAGCCTTTTGGAACCCAGTTAAAAATTAAGTGTTCCAGGTTCCAGCAAAACCCCAACTCCAAGTAAACCTCTGAAGCAAGCATTTTTCAAAGTTCCATTTACTAGAATAGGTAAACTGGCACATCTGGGAAAACCCGAATCTGAGAGGTCTGGGTTTTTCCTCATTAAATCAAAACCCACCAAACCATCACCTCAGTCATCAGTCGATCACATGCTCCAATCACCATCCGTCCCATCTCGAGACAGCACTCCGACCATTCCTTCTCCAGATGCAGGATCACCCTGACCTTGACCGACAGGAAGAATGCTATTATGTCTACAGATTACTAAATCCCCCCTCCTACTTTCCCACACATGAGAAGGTGACAGCATGGAAGCTTCCAGCCTAATATGGCTTCCAAAGCTGACATAAAGATGTTGTTAATTCTTTATTATTTCTATGTTTTTGCCTAGATTGCCCTCTGTACATATTTTGCCCATATGTATCTCTTCCTTCCTTTATAGTTGTTACTATAAAAGTGGCAGAGTGAATAGGACTTTTATGCCTGTGGGCTATTGGGAGTCAAGAGTATATAATATTGGAAAACATAGACTATTTTAAAAAATTAAGCATTTATGATTCTGGTGGAAATACAATAGGCTGAAAGTGAGTGTTCAGCTCCAGGTGCCATGATAATGTCAAATTTGAGGAAACTTAATGTAGTATTTATCCAGGGTAACAAAGTATATCTGCTGAAGATTAGCACCTATTAAGGGCAATTTGAAGTATCATCAAATGACAGAATGGGAAGGGGCTATTTAGGCCCCTCAGTTCAACCCCTTTTTGGAAAGAGGAAAACAAAGTATACAAGCAATTTGCCAAATGTCAGAAAAGTATACATTAGAAACTGTTTTATGTTGGCTTGCATGTGGGCCTATGTTTCCCAATATTATGTACATTTTTTTTTATTTCTGTGTTTTTTTCATTTGTTCTTTTTTTAAAAAGAAAATCTTTATGTTCTTAAAAAAGGTAATCCAAGTTAATAAATATTGCATTACAATATTTATGTGACCATATGTCCTCCTTCATATGTGCGTAAACTGATATGTAGTTTGAGAACTATTTAGAACTGTAGAACAGTAATAATATTTTATAGGTATAGCAAAACACAGCAGAGTGTGCACTGTATTTCAACAGATGGACAAAATTAATTTGAGACTGGCAAACAATCATGAAATTAACTCAGGAACAATAATCAGGTATTGCACTACATGAAGTGGCATCTCTCTCCCCCTCCCTCCCTCCCTCTCTCTCCTGCATGCTCTCTCTCTCTTTCTCCCCACCCAATATTTCATAATAGGAAAGGAGCAGGTTAGTAATTCTAGCATTGGGATTAGCAAATATTCCTGATAGCAATATACAAGAGATAGAGAAAAATGAAGATAAGAAATTAAGAGTTATTCCTTATTCCTCCTTGTTAAGGAGAAGTGAGATCTTTAGAGAAATTAGGTGACACACGTATCTTTTTACAGAAAAGGTGATGAATAGTTGTAAATGTATAGAGATCAAACAGAGAATTTTTTAAAAAATTGTTCATAATTCAGTAAGGGATGATTACCTATCCAGAGATGATTCTGAGGCAATATAGGCAGGGACAAGGGCTATACTCGTGGCCATAAAGCACAAACTATGTTGAGGAAATTAAGTGTCTGAGTAGATCATTATCAACCACCCTGGAATGAGGGTAGAATAAATTTGGAATGGAGAGCCAAGAAGTCATGGAATCCAACTAATTCAAGGAAATAATAAGAGGAAACAGCAGCAAGGGAATAAAGTGATGGTATAAGAGACAAGATCATATTTTGTTGTCTTCTCCACATGTAAATCCCTACAAGGCTTTATTTCTGACTTTACCTGCCAGAATTGGGCAGTCCATGGATGTCCAAGGGACTCAAGACAACATCCTGGAAGGAGACTGAACCACAATAGGTGGTTTCCCAAAGTTAAAAGTTTATTGATCCATTGAAGGCACCCCAAAAAATGAGGACTGCATGATGTATAAAGGCAATCAATCTTTTGGAGGCTATAAGGAAAAAAAAACCCTGCTCTCTGGACACACAAGATGTCCTTGGATGGTCTAAGGAAAACAGAAGAGAAAAGAAAGGCAGCACTGAAAACTTAACCTAAGTATTTGAGCAGGAAATGGATACTTTTTGGAGCAGCAGGATAAACTCCCATTTGAATTCTACAATACACAAGTTATCCAAACTTGACACTAGTTCTAGATTTCAAAAGAGCAACTATTTTGTGCATTTGGGCATAGTCAGGAATAAAATAGAAGAAAGGATAAAATAGCTTGATTCTAGGACATGAAAAGAAATCTCAAAAGATGTTCCTGGCTACTTCACTGAAGAAGAATGTCTTAATCACAAAACTTTTTAAGCAAAACTATTCAAACATATCATGATCAATTCCCCTCCCCCCTCCAAAAAAATTTCTTTGAGCTCATCAGCCCTGCAATTGAGACAAAAATCAGTGGGGACTTCACCTGGTCTTTGACAATAACAAACAATAACTATTTTAAAGTTGTTTCCTATGGATATGTTTTGCTGTGAAGCACAACATAAAAATAATTATGTTCTTTCTTAGTGCTTGAGCATGTCTTTTTCCAACTAGGGAATGTGGTAAGAGAAATAAAAGCATTTCTGTGTTAAAGTAAACCTCCTGATTTCCCATCCAGTAGCAACATATGTATTCTTGTGGGGGTCAAATGGATGACAGTTTAAAAATTAGTTATTGTGCGACGTGTAGCCAATCTTTCTGGGATACATATCCACTAGAAATTAATCTTTGGAAAGGATGGGAGGAGAACTGTCAGCATTGATTGTAGCCATCATTTTAAAAGGAAATGTCTTGCTAAAGTGGAAATGTTCCCCAAAGGGATTGTTTAGAATTTCTTTATACCAGGTTTAGGCCTGGCCAGCTGCCTGAGGACCTTTTTTTGGTTTCGTGTACTTAGATGAGAGCAAAAGAAACTTTACGGAAGCAAGTTTGTACTACTAAAACAGGATTTAAGGAGAGATTTCCAAGACACTATAAAGCACAAAAACCTAGAGTAAATCTCATGCATTCTCAGGTGGGACTTCACCCATTAGGTTCAGCCAAGAATTCTACACCATCCCTTTCATTTTGCTCTGTATTGCTAATTAATCATCAAGTTGCCTTTGCCTTCTAGCTAATGGAAGGGTATATTCCGGAGAATAAGCATTGCCTTAATTAAGGCAAAGACAGGAATTGAATGTTAGTGAATTTTCTGTTTTGCCATTAATTATCCATGCAGGGATTCCTCCTCCATCTTCATTAGTTATCTTTAATCATTGGTTGGAAAGGTGGAGTTGCTTAGATACCGGAGGAAACAGTGATTTGTGGGATATCATTATAATAGCTTTGCTCATCTCTCTTTTCCATGTTTCTATATAGGTAGTCCTCAACTTACAACATTGTGCTTAGTGACCATTCGAAGTTACAACGGCACTGAAAAAAAGGACTTATGACCATTTTTCACACTTAACAACCATTGCAGCATCCCCATGGTCACATGATTTTTCAGACTATTAAACATACCAGACTATAAGACGCACTTAGATTTACAGGAGGAAAACAAGAAAAATATTTTGCATACCTTACCCTTAATACTTAATGCCTCCCAGGCCCCCAAAAGCACTCTGCAATGCTCTGCATGTCTCATTTTTGCCAAAAATGGGCGTGTTTTTGGCCTGCAGAGTGCTTCTGGGGGACCAGGGAGGGCAAAAATGCAACACATGGAAGGTTCGGGAGCCCCAAAAATGGGCCCATTTTTGGCGAAAACAGGTCCATTTTGGGCAAAAATGGGACATGCGGAGCACTGCAGAGTGCTTCTGGGGGCCGAGGAGGGTGAAAACGCGACATGTGGAGGGTGCAGGAGCCAAAAACAGGCCCATATTTAGTCTATAAGACACACCAAAATTTTCACCCACTTTTGGAAGGGGGGGGGAGTGTGTCTTTTACTTCGAAAAATACGGTACATTCGGATGCTTGACAACTGGTTCATATTTATGATGATTGCAGTGTCCCAGGGTGATGTGATCATCTTTTGCAACCTTTTGACAGTCAAAATCAGTGGGGAAACCGGATTCATTAACAAATGTGGCAAGAAAAGTCGTGAAATGGGGCAAAATTCACTTAACAAATTTCTCACTTAGCAATATAAATTTTGGGCTCAGTTGTGATCGTAAGTTGAGGACTACCTCTTTTGACTAGGCAATATAATTACAATTTAATACTGTAAGCAGGCCCAGAATGAGCCTGGGCCATCCATCAGCCCTCTGCCTCTCTCTCTCTGACAGCTCCATTCCCTCTTCCCCCTTGGAGCTCTCAGGTTGCCTTGATGCTGACCCTGACTCCCATACCTCCTCCTCATCTGAGTCGGCTGCTGGAGGGGTTGGCGGCCAACAGGCCACAACAGGTGGGCAATAAATTTGGTAAATAAATAAAAATAATCTTATAATTCTGTGATCCTTTCCACTTCTTATTCTAGTCTCTGTACTTAGCGGTGGTGCTCTTTGAGTCAAGCTTGACGTCTGTTGTTTGCTTTGTGCTTGCCTACTCAGTGACCAGTTTGTAATTCTAATGCTGCATGCAAAGGCAAAGTTTCCTTTCAAGTCCAAATCTGATCAGAGCAGCAGCATGGGAAGAAGAGGAGCTTAATCCATGTATATGTGCGTCATATTTTCTTCACCTAAGTTGCCCTCTCTGAAGCTGCTATTAGCATTACCAATAAGAAAACAAACAAGTTTTTTTTTACCTTCCATCTAGTGTTGAGTGTCTCAGTCATATTTGGTTGGATTTTTGTTCCTAAGAATCAGGTAATATTTAATGAGACACTGTTGAATACTTCAGTGACTTGGTAATTGCTCTGCTTCCTGGTCCACTTATTGTTCAGGCTTATGTTTTCAAGGATTAACCTATTTTAAGGAGTTCAAACTTGGCCCATTCGGAACAGTGAAATACCTACAGAAGTGATTACATAGTTGCTTCATTATTTTCAAAACTCTGCACAAATTAACATACTTCACACAGAAGTTTTTGGACACAGCATTAAGGGTAAGGTGTGCAAAATATTTTACTTTGAATCACTTCTAAGTGTGTAACCGTGAAATGTCTTGCTTTGAGGCAAATGTGATGCTTCTAGTGTGAAGCTGGCTGTTATGAATATTTTGGTAGCGTAATCAAAATGGGTTGTTTTCATGAAGTTCTATGCTCAGAATGATTCATCTCTGTAAGAAGAATAGGCAGAGTTGGCAATATCTCATTTTTTAAAATTACTTTTTGCAGACTGGATTAATTGCTGATGCCAGACTGAAGGACTTGACTCCACCCATGCCGATTATTTTCATCAAAGCCATCCTTGTTGACAAGCAAGATACCCGCAATGTATATCCTTGTCCTGTATATAAAACCCGCCAACGGGGTCCTACCTATATTTGGACATTTAACTTGAAGACTAAAGAGAAACCATCCAAATGGATTTTAGCAGGAGTCGCTCTCCTCCTGCAAGTTTAGACTTCAGCTCACTTCCCTTTTTCTAGCAAAAAAAAAGAAAAGAAAGGTCATCTTTTCTTATTTGGTATTTGCTTCAGAGAATGAATGAATGCCCAGTGTTGTTTCATGCTTGTATACATCTTTCAAAAAAAAAAAATGAAAGACGAGTTGAATTATCTTCAAGCACACCACAGGGTTTCAAGTTTATTACATTTTTAAATAAAAGGTGCCTACTTGGTTTATGTACCATAAATAAGTAATAACTATTATCCAATTTACAAAACAGGGGACATGTTTAAATAATAGGTAAACAGGCATACTGTAGAAATTCATGTAAGCCAGTCTTAGGTCGTCAGCTATGTTGGGACTATAATTCTCAAAATTCCCAATTAGCATGGCTGTGCTAATTGATATTTCTGAAAGTTGTAATCCTGGGGTATTTGGAGTGTACTGGCAGCGTGAGAAAGGCTGGCTTCAGCTGAAACATTCTCGAATGGTGACATAAACATTGCATAAGCTTCAATGGGAAGACTATTCCATCAACAGAGATCCAGATCAGTGGTGGGTTTCTACCGGTTCGCCTCAGTTCGGGCAAACCGATAGTGGCGGCAGTGGGAGCTCCAGCCACCCACCCGGACATCATCACAGATGCTCTGTGCATGTGCATAAGGGTTTTGCACATGCACAGAAGCGCTGCATGCTAGTGAAGCAAGCTCATGGACACATGCACTCACAGTTCTGAACTGGTAATGGAATAGGTAAGTGGAACCCACTGCTGATCCAGATCCTAAAAAGCTTCTCTTCCCTGTTTCCTTCCAGCCACAGTTCACTTGGCAAGGAATGGCCTAGAATGGAAGGGATGGGCAAGTGTTTGAAATGAATGGGCATGCTGGTCCTAAACTATGAGAAGCTTGAAAGATCAAGACCACTGTGTTGAATTGCATATAAAAACATACAACAAGCAGTTCAAACCCCATTTTCTGAATAATTGTATTTGCTGATTAATCTTCAAGTCATCGAATGCAGAAAAGAGCACTGCTTTTTAGTACTCCTATTACTGTTGCATGATGTAACGAGAAAAGTGCTGGATTTTTTTCTCCAGAGCTAAATTTTGGCATTGGCTTAAAAATGAGTCTTTCATGCACTTTGAGGTGTAAATGAGTATGTTTGAGATTGTTTCTTTACTGGTGGTTCATGTCCTAGCAATGCAGAGAAAAAGTGACAAGGTTATTAAACAAGATGAGATCTGTAATGTAGAAAGTAAATGTAGGCGTTTGGAATGGAACTAATTTGTTTATAAAAATATATATTTCTACTCTGTTGTCAACAATGGCCTTCTCCTGCCCCCTACTTTGCAATGACACTGTGCTTTCTTACTGCTCAATTTATAGGTGTCTGATTGCACATGTTAAGTTCATACCTGCTTGTCCAAAGCAGCTTTTTGAGTTAGTGGAAAAACCATAGAAGAGAGTTCATATTAAAAGCTTAAATAAGGATTCCTGTAATTCTCCTTGAGTGAGCCCCATAATTTCAAAACACTAGTTGCTTGTTATAATACTGTTTGTTGTTTTTGAAGTTTCTATGAGGATTCTTTTTACATTTTCACTATAGTTAACCGTGGTGTTCCCCCATTAGGTGAAAATATGAGATAAGAATGTCATCAGGACGCCTAATTATTGTTAGTAAAATATCAACAATGGTGACAGAAGAGTCACAGCATACATCCCCCCTCCCCCATGAATGAAAACAGCTTTCTCTGGAGATAACTTGTCATCAAAACAATCTCCAACTATAATAGCTGATTCAGATGGGGGCTGGTAAACTTATCAAAATCCATGGCAAGAGGCCAGATCTATTTGTCTCCAAGGAATGTATCTGATTACTGACAAAGAAATACCAGTGTGCACTTAGCGTGTGAGATTATTGTCAGTACAAATGCTTTGTTAGAATCTGAATTGATTTGCATCATAAACACAATGCACCAAGAATCTTAAATCTCTAGCACAAACATAGCCTTATTATTTTGAGAAGCTTAAGCATTTGTTGGGGGGAAAAAATCAGGAAAAAAATCTTAACACTTTAAAATCCATGCTTGAGAAACTGAATTGTAGTTCCCTCTGCTTTTCTATTTTTTTAAAAAAAATATTGTATATATAAGGGAATATGGCAGGATACAGATATGAGTAATTACATCAGCTAGATATGTAATGCACTCTCTTGCAATTCACTGCTTTGATGAAAAATTAAATGTCATTAATAAAGGAACTCAATAATAACCTTTGCTGGTATCGTGACACTATTAGTTTCATTTTGAAAAGTTCCCCACTGTGCTCACTTTATTTCTACAAAGAAATAGCATACGGTCTTTATCCTTCTGTGTAGATTTCCACTTACCATTCTTCATAGCGAGCTATCAAGCGCTGTAACATAATTTTCTGGGAATTAAAGTGAGATTTGAGTATTAAAAGCAAGTTCTGACTCTCTGAATCTTAATATTTTAGGCTCTTCTAAAATGCAAGCTCTCCTTATTCAACAGAACAGCATGATGAAAAGGCTGGTAAAAGCTGCCGCCATAGTAGATGAATTGGTCATCCATACTCAGTGGAAGCAATTTGGTCTCAGTGGCACTGCACTATCTTTGAACTTGTTCTATATTCCCCATTACGGTGGCTTGAAAGAGAATTGTAATGGGAAAGGTACGGCATATTAAAGGCCAACCACGGTAAGTCTGAAATTGAAAGCTTGACAAACTGCGAGGTTAAACACCTGTGTGGTTTTTTAAAAAAAATATTTCTTAGAGCGCTTGTATTTTAACACATGAAGGGGGAAAGGCATGAAGTGACCTCGAAATTTTAAGTCTGAAGACATAGGCTCTAAGGTGATGAATACTGCAATATTCAATGCCACCGCAATATAAAAGAGCAATGATAGGAAGCTTTGTTGACTGATTATGTCTGGTCCAACCAGGAGATTCTTGACTTCTCTTGCTGACAACTTGTGGATGCAGAAGACTGAAGAAGGTACCCTTCACTTGATACTGATGTGAGGATTTAGGCCTCTCTCAACTTGCACCTGACTAGCACAAACATGACCTGAAAACATTTTGGTCCAGGTTATTCCTATGGCACTACTTCCTTTCCATACTCCAGTCTCTGATTCAGCTGGAGTTAAATGACCCTTAGCTGTATTGATGTTTAAGTAACATCTTCCTCCATTCCAACACCTTATTCTGATAAACTCCAAGGAGAGCTTCAAAGTTGATGAAATCATTAAGGATTTCTGACACATTACCTTGGAAGGAAATCAAGTGATTATAGTGGCTGGAAAGATGATAGATAGGAAAGTCCATCCTGCCTGTTCACTTTCATGGTATTCCGTTGGAAGAGGTATCTCAGTTTCAGTATAATCCAAAGGCCAATTACAAACCCTAATGCAGTGATGGCGAACCTTTTCAGCACTGAGTGCTGAAAAGGGAGCGCGTGCAAGCGTCTGGGTCACATCCTGGAAGAGGAGCTGCCCAGGGCTCATGCATGTGCCTGAAAATGAACTTCCAGTTTCAGCCAGCTACTCTTCTAGGTTTCTGGCGCGCATGCGCACGTGACAATGAGCTGGCTGGCACGCATGCTCACACAGTAAAACGGTAGACCAGCTCTTCTAGTTTCCGGCACTGCCACATGCAAAAAGGCCAGCTGATTGTCGTGCACACATGCGCGCCAGAAACCCAGAAGAGGAACAGGCGATGCCACGTGTGCCAGGTGACATGGCTCCGTGTGCCACTTCGGGCACGCGTGCCATAGGTTCTCCATCACAGCCCTAATGCATTGGATGTATACACCACTGGATGTAATGCTATCAGTCTCAGCCACAAATGCTCATATTTCAGTCTAATGGTTCACTGAACTGACTTTCTTAGAGCACTTAAGTGACCAATAGAGCTTTTACAATCCACATATAAAGGGAGGCATGGACTATTATTTCTTATAAAAACCTGCTTATAAGTGGCACTGTTCAGAGGCTGTAGATACGTTGACCACAGGCTGTGGGAGTTTTAGTTTTTGGGTATCTACAGAACATCAGAGTGGAGAAACCAGCTCTTAGATCTTGGCTTGATGGGCATGACTGTACTTCCAGAAGTACCATATCTGTTTTAGCCAATTGAACTGTAGCCACTTAAAGTGGGGGATAAGTAATGTTAAACGCCTTGGGATTTATTTACCATTGGGCTTAAATCCAGACAGGACTCCAAGTCTGATCAACAAAACACACACATGGGAATTGAGAAATCTGGACAACTTTTAAACAAATGATTAGTGGTTTTTGAGGAAAGCTGTATTGGCACTGTCTTATGGGAAAGACAGGTTCTTTAGGGACAAACAGAATTTATTTCTTAATTTTCTATTTGACACTCTTGCATAATAAATGACCGTGATTCCCATCTGACTCATTGATGGATAAATGCTATACATAATTCATGGATTATTTGCAACACAGCTCTCAATCCTGGACATCTTTCCTACTGTGTATGGGTGGCAATAGTGCTTTTATACCAAAAACTGGCTTGAGACTCACACGGTTTATTTATTACAATTAGTTCATTAAATGTCTGTAATTGGCCAGATAATTCAGTGCGTGCATTTATAAATGCACTTAATTTAAAATGTTTCCTAAATGTATGGAGGCCTCTTGTGGAGAATTGAGCAGAGTCTTTTTAGACAATAATGCAGATTTATGAATAGTGTGGAAAAAGTGCATTAATGATGGTTGTGCCCAAGATAACATATGAATCCTTAGAAATATTAAGGAATTAGAAGCTTCCTAAATTTGCCAATTTAGCAAGATTTATTTATATCCGGAATGAAAACCCACAGGTTGCAGAAGTTCATAGAGCCAATTCAAAATCTTTTCAATATCTATTGTTATTGCTGCTTTTACTCTTATTATTTTTTGTTTTCTTCTGGTGCCTTTCTATCTACATAAGAGTATCCCTGAATATGTATGAAGTAGTATCTTATGTTTAAAGGGTCTCGCTTTGTTTTCAAATTCATAGACATTTGACAACCCAATTAAATATGATTTAGTAGTCTTCTTTATTTCGTATTCAGAAATTCAGTTATATTCCATCGCTAATCTCTACTACTTTTAGAGACCATAAGGGTTTGTGAACACAACTGCTACTGAAATCTACCTACACTGAAACAATTTTGTGTGGCTTTGGAATAGTGATGTATTTCACTAAAGGTAAGGACTATGTATCAGAGTCGTTATGGAGACCTGGGAGAATTGCCATTCTATTTTTATTCCTCCCCTTTATTAATATTAAAGAGATCATACTGGGTTTTCTTCTGGAATGAAGATATCTTTTTCAGGCATTTTACTCTTTGTTCGATGTGGGAGGAATTTGAGTGTTGTGTATACTTTTACCGTGCTCTGTGTACTTAATGAACTCTGCAATTAATTACAGTAATAAGATTATTGATAAGAAGTGGCAGATTTAGAGAAGGATGATTAGATAATTAGAGATAAATTGCTGTTTGTGGGATCTTATTGAGTATGTGCTGAAGATTGTCTGGCTTTGAAGAGATAATTGAGTCTCTGATTAATGACAGTTTGGCAGCAGCTCTGATTTCAGCTTCACTCACCTGGATGAAACCGTGAAGATCACTATGGCAAGAAGTTGAAGAATATCCAATAGCTTTACTTTAAAGAGAACAGTGGAGAAAGTAGAGGGTCTGCATTTGAATGCTGGAACATCTGTTTCTGTTTACCGTCTTGAGTTTGGAAGGCTTCAGACTTTTTCCTTCAAGGAACCGTATCTACACTGTGTGTCCACTGAGGAGTTCCGTTCTTTTGCAGAAGAAACAATCCTCAAAAGATAGACATGTTGGCACTGAGTAGGCATCGGGTATAAACTGAGAACCATGCACTCTGCTGAATTGTCCTATGGTAGAGCAGGATTGGTAGCACCTAAATCCTTTCAATTGAATTGGGCAGCTTTTCCACCATCACTGATCTTGTTCAAGAAGTATAAGATCTCCTGACAGAAAATTTGCAGCGTCAATGTAGAAAATGGAAGTGTGGAACTGATACCATGTAACATGCACAACTCTTAAAATAGAAGTAACTGAATTCAAAATGAGTTGTTAAGTTGCTTTGGGGTTTATTTACTAGAGTATTTTGAATAATACTCTAGTATTGTTACAATACTCTAATCCTTTGGAGGATTTGTTTTGTGGTTTCTGGGTCTGTCCTTCCAGTAAAAAATCAATCTTCAACTCATGTTTATTCTCATATCCTTCTCACTCCTTGCTATTGTTTGTGAGTTTCACTCCTCCAAATGTTTTCAGACCACTTGTATGCATTCCAATTATTACCTGCACAACCAAATAATGGTGATGGATGTTAGTGACTGGAAGAGCAAATCTATAATTTATAATTATAAGAGTATAATTATTGTCATTACTGCAAAGTATATTTTTATCATCCTTACCTAGCACAGAAGGAAAGATTTAATATTATGGAGAGAGCACACTTTTAAAGTTTTCACAGAATGCTTTCAATTATGCATATACATATGTACATGCATGCACATAATTCTTTATTACCTTCACTAACCCACACTGTGCTTTGTTTTGTTAAGAAACTTGCTCAAAATTGATTCCTTCACACATTCTCCCTTGAAGTGTCTCTAAATTATCCATGTAACATCTCAAAATCTAAATATTTGAACATTATATAAATATAGATTTTCAGTATTGCTATGACTTACTATATTGCTTGTAATGCTTTCAAGGATGCTATTGTATATTTTGATTAATAAACTAATAAAGTAGATAACGTTTTCACTGAGGCTCAAATAATTTGACTTCCAACCTCTGTCCAGTTATTATTTGGAATGTATGAGGCAATCTACATTTAAAATGTATTTCTGATAGTATGACTTGCACTACAAAGCTACATACATCCTCTAGTGCTTGGCCCAAGGATGCATCTATTTATTTTAAATAATAAAGGTCTCCGAAGACTGGTATATCTTTCAATAAATATTTTGAGACCTAGATTTTGCTATTTTAAAAAATTGGGTCTGTCACATACCCTTAATTCCTCTCTACAGTTCAAATAACAATAGTGATCTCTTGGCTATCACTATTATATCATCTTGCCCATAATATATTTTAAAATTGTATTTTATAATTATTTGCAGGAACTAGGTCAACATTTTCTCCTAGTTTTGATCCTGAGACTGGAAAATAAACAGATGAGATGAATCCGTTTCATCCAATAGTTTCCATCCAATTTCATTCTCCTTGTTTCAATGATGCTCTGGAAAAAGCAACAAAGATAGATTTTTAAACAATTTCTTTAAATTGTTTCAGATGCATGTGAAAAAACTGTGTTTTTTCATGTGTATTGTTTTCCATAGATAAATTTATGGAATCTAGTTGAACATACTGGTATTGGATAAACTTAATGTTTTATAATAAGTTATTTATCTAACAAAAGAGGGTTTTTAAATCTTGTAATGTTTCAGTTCACATACAGTATTAGTTCGCACTCCTTCAATGTTTGAGCATTTTCCTACGTTCTTAACTCAACATTTTGAGTTATCTCAACTGTGGTCTCATTTTTGCCATATATGACGGGCTTTCCTCTTTCTAGAGACCATAATATACCAAGCATGAAAACCATCAGATGCCTTCAAACTTCTACATGAGCACCACTTCTGCTTGCTGAAATGTCCAGGGTACTTTGTAGTTCTGCAATGGTTTTCAAACAGGCTATTTTGAAATAAATCAGCAAAAATCACTGCCCTGTTCCCAAAAGGAGGTTCCCCAACCTCCCTCCAAAAGGGATAGAACACAAATGACTTGTCTCCAACCTGTGTCCTTAATTTTGTGTGTTGTTGTCTCGTTCTTGAAAAATGTAATAAAACAACCTCTCAGGAGGAGCCATGAAATGTTGTAAGGCAGGAGTTCCTCAAAATGGGAGCAGATTGCCCACAAGCTGGAAACAACAGCAGCATTTAAATACAACAATAACAATACTGGGTTGTTGGTTTTTTGTATGTGTGCTGTTACATATCCCGCAGCTAAGCCAGAAAGAAGTTGGCTCATCTTTCTGTCACAGCCTCTGTTACAGAATGAAGGGGGCTAAACTGCTTTCAAGCTAGAATAAAATTCTCCCTATAAAAATGGCCCTAGTTGGATGATGCTTTTGTACATCAAGGAAACAATGGTACAAAGGAAACAATTCCAGTAATATGTGAAGAGGCTGAATTTGGCCAGCTAGTATCTAATTCCTGTGGATTTATTTGTAATTGTTTCTGCAATAGACAAGTGATAATGTCTTTCCTCCTGCTTTTCATATCTCTTGAGTTATCCAGATTTTCTTGCTCTAGTTTTAGCAAAGGTAAATGAATGAAATAGCATATTCTCTGTAATCTGACTTTCCATCTCTCTAATTTTGCCACATGTTATGTGAACTTTAATACATGATTCAAATAACTCTGGTGCCATTTGATCAGTCATAAGTGGACCTTACTTTTCTCCTTCAGCATCTATTCTAGTGAAGAATGGATGCCTTTCTTTCTGAATATACAGTTTGCTCCAATATATTGGGCATACCAAAAGCGAGGCCTCATAGAGAACTTATAAGTCTTTAATCACATTAAAAGTCTGAATAGTTTGCCATTTTCATCTAAAGACTTTATTGCATGACCTTTGAACATTTCTTAGTACAGTAACATTTTCCCTGAAAAAAATTAATAAAACATTATGATTGGCCTATGGGAGCTGACTTTTGGTACACTCTATAGATGTATATTTAAGTATAGCTTGTATCCTTATCCGCATTGTCGTGAAAGAGAAAAATATTAAAAAGTCTCTTTGTCAATGGTCACATGAAGCATCTTGCTTTTCTAGTGGGTGCAGCAAGCTCATAAGCTCCAGTTCTCTGTAGCATGTTCTTCAAAGACCAACTGTCCTCTGTTTTTGGCACTCCACTCCCCCCAGTATCTCTGTGGATATCATATTATATTGTAACTGGTGCAGAATGCGGCCACGCGGGGGATTATGGGAGCGATGGGGCGCTCCCATGTGACACCTCTCCTGCGCGAGCTGCATTGGCTTCCAGTGGACTTCCGGGTGCAGTTCAAGGTGTTGGTGACCACCTTTAAAGCGCTCCATGGCTTAGGGCCAGGGTACTTACGGGACTGCCTTCTGCCACCGATAGCCTCCCACCGGCCAGTTCGCTTCCACAGAGAGGGCCTCAGAGTGCCATCAGCCAGACAATGTCGGCTGGCAACCCCCAGGGGAAGAGCCTTCTCTGTGGTGGCACCTACTCTCTGGAATGATCTACCCCCAGAGATACGAGTGATCCCAGACCTCCGGACTTTCCGTTGCGCCCTAAAAACTTATTTTTTTCAGTTAGCCGGGCTGGCCTGACTCCATGTTGGTTTTAAAGTTCATACTGATTTTAAATTGAAATGTTTTAAATTATGGGCCAAATTTCATTTAATTCCTTTTAAACCATTTTAATTTTTGTGTACATTGTTTTTATTTGGCTGTTCACCACCCTGAGTCTGAAAGGAGAAGGGCGGTATAAAAATCGAATAAATAATAATTATATTTGTTGCAGCAAATTTTATCAAATATCACCAAAGGAAATGGATGTGAGGTGCACAGAAACTTCATCTCACATGGAGCAACTCTGACAATAACAGATTTCAAAATGATCAGTGCTGTTGGTTTGTCTTGATCATAAATCTCCAGAACAGTTTTCTATTCATTCTCTATCCATACTAACGAAATGTTTTTCCTGATGTAGAGTATGACTGAATTGAAATCAAGGCTTAGGCTCAGGGAGTAGTGCTGCAATCTTTCTAGATTGATAATTCAGGTATGTATGTGAGCATGTTTTAGCCCTGTTGTGAAATCGATGATTTGGAGGTCCAAATGCAGATTTTGGACTAGCGATTCTTTTGATGGGAATTCTATTTCTTCCTAGTGCTCTTTCTGAAACATGTTGCAAGTGGTGTGATGATTGTCATCTCTGCTATGATGAACAGCACAATCCTATGCATGCTCATTCAGAAATTGGCCCCATTGTGTTCAGTGAAGCTGGTTTCCTATTAAGTAAGTACAGAAACATAGCCTAGTTAGAGAGAAAGATAATCTCTACTCCATCTGGTAATCAAGCATGCATATCATTGTCATGACAAAGAATTTAGTCACTTTCCTAGTGACTAGGTAGTTTGTAGTCTTGATACTATGGATCTCATTAGAGCCAAATTTCTAGCTCAAACCCAATGCTTGTATTTAGGATGTTGTTGTTGCTGCTGCTGTTGTCCTTTGTGAGTTCCTTGTGGGGTTGTGACAAAGCCTTCACATGCTACCATTTATTGCCAGACCCAAATGCTGGAAACTAACCCTGCCAAATAGGATGACGGTATTTACTAAACGGTGTAGCAACCTACAGTACCTCATATCTGAACCGTCAAAACATCCAAACCAGTAGTGAAATTCATTTTTTTTACTACTGGTTCTGTGGGCGTGGCTTAGTGGGCATGGTGTGGTATGGCCTGGTGGGCGTGGCAGGGGAAGGATACTGCAAAATCTCCATTCCCACCCCACTCTGGGGCCAGCCAGAGGTGGTATTTGCCGGTTCTCCAAACTACTCAAAATTTCCACTACCAGTTCTCCAGAACCTGTCAGAACCTGCTGAATTTCACCCCGATCCAAACTGAATAAAGGCCTATAAATACATAGATATCACAAACTCTAAGGGAAACAATTATGTGCCTATAGCAATTAGAGTTTTCAAAGCCAAAACAGTACATAGCCCATAATGCTGGGTCTATAATGATATTCTTGCACTAGAAGCAGTTTTGGCCAATTTCTGAGGTCCTTGCTTAAAGTTCTCACTCTTTCATAAACTCATTCACCAGTTAGAGTCTCTGCTGATGCCCTCCTGAGACTCTACTGGTTAAAATAGTGGCTCAAACAAATCTAAGGGGCGAATCCTCAGTTGAGAAACTCATATAATTCCCTGTAGAAGAAACAAATAACATCTGGTCCATTGGCAGCTTTCTTTCCAATATTCATCTATGCTGGGCTTAGACTAAAGGTCAAGCATTGTAATAGAAAGTGTGTGGATGACCTTGGGGAATGAGGGGAAGAGATGCTGCCAGGAAACAATCAGACAAGAGAGGAAGGAGACCCCAGCGGCTTTACAAAAGTAAGGAATTTAGGATGGACTCACTCTAATGGATCAGATAGTTATAAAGTGGCATTGCAAGATTCTGTTAATGTATTCTTACAATAATGTAATTAGTTTGTTTAGCCATGTTTCCTGTCTGTTTTACCTGGGAGAGCTGCCAAGCAGACAATATTTGACCTTTATGTAAAGAGAGGTGGAATTAACACCTGACACCCATGTCATAATGAGCTCAGGTATCCATCTTTCATTATCCCAGACAAAAGGATAGGCAGATAGACAGAAGGGGAGAGGGAAAGAACTTCATTTCCTAGTTTTCTGGAGAGTAAAAGAAAAGGAGGAGAGAAATACTTTCAGTTTTGCAAGTTTCCGTTAAAATAACCTTACGATAAAGAAATGACCATGTTTCTTGACTGCACTATCCGGAAGGACTAATATCAATCTAATGACATCCTTATGTGAGCTGAGACATCATTTGCATGGCGATTGTCCAATCTGTAGCTCTTCTTTCTGTCTCTCAAGATACACCAAGGTCATTCCAACACACCATTACACTACCTTTCCTTCATCGCTGAGTTACAGTGAGATATCATGCCTGTGTGAGGGAAAAAGCCCCACCATTTCAGGTGCTTTGGGTGGGACCTGATAAGTTTATTCCAGGGCCCCATCTAGTACTGTTCTTCATAAATGTTGGGTAAGAAACTCTTCTGAGGAAGAAAGTCAAGGGGAATAGACCAGGGGTGAAATGTAAAATTCTGTGGTTCTGTGGTACCGGTTCTGTGGGCGCGGCTTGGTGGTGGTGGTGGTAATGTGACTGGGTGGGTGTGGCCAATTTTTTTTTAACTTTTCAAAGCATTTTTTCTAATGCTTTGAAAAGCCTCTGCCGATCAAGCAACTCAGCTGGGATCGTCAGAGAGGCTTTTTTAAAAATGCTTTGAAAAGCCTCTGCCGATCAGGCAACTCAGCTGGGATCATAGAGACTTTTCAAAGCATTTTTTAAACCACCTCTTTGGCCAAGAGGTTGCAGAAAAAAATGCTTTGAAAAGCCTTTTACTATTCCAGCTGAGCCGCGTGATCATCAGAGGCTTTTTTTTTACTTTTAAAAGCATTTTTTTGTCAGAAGAGGTTGTAGAAAAAATGTTTTTAAAAGTTTAAAAAAAAGCCTCTGATGATCCTGCGGCTCAGCTGGGCATGGTGGTGGTGGTGGGGGGGGGGGGGCGCAGCGATTTTTGCTACCAGTTCTCCGAACCACCCACCACCATCCCTACCGGACTGGCGATCCGGTCCGAACCAAGAGCATTTCCCCCTGGAATAGACAAAAAGCTATAGTGGCACATCTTCCATACCAGGCAGTATTTCAATACCGTACTATGATCACTGTGCTCATTGTGTATTTCTGCGAAAGACCGAGAATTTGTTTTTGAAGGG
This sequence comes from Ptyas mucosa, assembly GCA_012654045.1. Lineage (NCBI taxonomy): Eukaryota > Metazoa > Chordata > Lepidosauria > Squamata > Colubridae > Ptyas > Ptyas mucosa. Next base: position 1,876,561 of record WNWU01000012.1, on the reverse strand, counting down.
TCTGTTGATTGCTGCCAGTTGGATTGTGTTTAATTTTCTTCTCATCTCCCTGAAATCCAGACGCCAGCTTGCATGGCTGTACATCATTTAATCCTGCTGGAAAGCTTACCAGGGAAAGTCTGAGGTTGTGGAAAACAGCCCAGGGAGGATTTGCCAGCTCCATCATTCTCTCTGTTGCGACATGTTAAGTAACAGGATGAACAGAATCTAAACACCCCCTCCTTTCCCCATTTGCAGGTTGATCATTCCGTCTACATGACAGGTAGAAACTCGGCAAGTAAGGCTTTTTGCAGCTCAGGGCAGCAGATCTCATGCTTTTCTGTTGTTGTAAGTATCAGAAGAAAAAGAGCTCACAGTCTCAATGGAACGACTGAGAATCTGAAGCAATGCGAGGTTCGAAATAAAACAAAAGAGCTTTCTGCCTGCCAGGCATGACCCCCACCCCACCCCAGTACTGATTTGTGCTATTGGTTGATTTGCATCTATATTTAGAAAGCCATCCCTTTCCTAATAATAGTTTTCTAGGCTGCTCACAGGAAAATATAAAGTCAGACTATAACATAAAACAGTAAAAAAAAAGAAAGAAAAAAAAGCATTAAATTCAAAACCACCTCTGAAGCAGGGAATTTGGAATGGAGACAGCCAGTTCAAATACAAGTTTCAAAGCACGAACTGAAAGATCGTCTATCAAAAATGACAAATAGAATGCAAAGCAAATCCTTCTGGAAAGGCTGTTTCCTCACTAGGTGCTTCCCCTTCTCCCCTATTTCACGGGCACCTCATTTGCAGGGAGGCATAGAAAGTAGGCAAGCTAACTTTTGCAATTTCAATTAAATACCTATTGAGCAAAACAAGTACTTTGTCTATATCTTATAAGCCATTTAGGGAAATTATTCTTCCAAGAAATGTGATGATTTATCAATTTACTAGATTTATATCCTACCTCTCAAGTCCAATTATTTTATCTCCAACTATTTAGTACAGTTCATCTAAATTCAATTTAATTCACAGCAATTAGCATACAAACAGAGAGCATTTAAAGACATGGATTAAAATCTGTATCAAAATTCATTAGCACCTGGAAAACTGTTGAATGAATGGTTCCTGGTTGCATAGCGAAAGTCAGGCATAAATATACGGATAACTCCTGAAGTCCACAGTTATAAGCAGGAGATATCCCTCTTTCCTGGGCTAGAATAAAAGCAATAGCAGTAATAATATCAATTAACCAATGAATCTGTATGCCCCATAGTCCTACCTGACTCACTGTAGCTTACACGACAGACTAGGGGTGATATGATAGCAGTGTTCCAATATCTAAGGGGCTGCCACAAAGAAGAGAGGGTCAATTTATTCTCCAAAGCACCTGAAATTAGGAAAGAAGCAATGAATGGAAACTAATCAAGGAGAGAAGAAACCTAGAATTAAGGAGAAATTTCCTGACAGAACAATTATTCAGTGGGATGACTTGCCTCCAGAAGTTGTGGGTGCTCCAATGCTGAAGGTTTTTAAGAAGAGATTGGACAACCATTTGTCTGAAATGGTATAGGGTTACTTGCCTGAGGATTATAAGATCTCCAAGGTCTCTTCCAACTCTGTTATGATGTTATGTTATATTATGTTTTGAAAAAAAGCATATATTCTCAGCATAAAAAGTCATAATACATTAAAATACAATAGAAATACCTATAACTAACAAATAACAATATATTATAGCAATACACTGTAAATCATTTCTCCAAGACCCTGTTGAAGAGTTTGATTTGTTGACCAGAAAATCATTACTAGGGACTAGTCTAGTTTCAAAAGAGAGGATGTCCCAGAGTGTAAGGTATCACAATGGAAAAGCAGAGTTTTCTGGCCTCACCTCGTAGAACTGAGGCACCGCTAAGAAGATCCCTCCTTAATGGGTCAGGAGAATGGAGAATAGAGTATATGGTCCTGAAGGTATCCTGATGCTTTTGCAGCCTGGAACTGAAGAAGCATCTTCAGAAGAATCAGCTTGTATGTTGTAATACCTGGACAGATTAGCAATGGGAGATATATTCCATTATGAGGGTGAAAGTTCATTCTCTGAACTTGTGGGTTGGTTTCCGAACATATTGTTACCAGGCTAGGTAACATCTTCCGTGGAATTTAGGAGATGTCGAGTGTCAGTGTTCTGTTTATAAGGGCTTCAGGTGTGTGTATGTCAACTGAGGATCTAGTGATGGGTCATCAGTGAGTCACCAGTGAGTCTTGTGATGGGTCTTGTGAGGGTCTTGTGATAAGGAGATTACAACAGGTCAAGGTAATTGGGAGGTAACCTGAATATATATAATATATTCTATTATATCCAGGCTTTCCCACTATTTAGAGTTTTAAAAAATTAATATAATCCTTTAAATTTTGCCAAGCAAGCAACTGGGAACTATTTCATATCTTTTTGTATAAGTATTATAAGATGCTTGGACATTATAATTTTTGGCATGTTGCTGAGAAGTATCACCTATGTCATATTCTAGGCAGAAATGAGGAAGCATTTGATTGAAGTATTTTCCCTGTCCTTCGGCTATCTTCCTAATTCTGTCTGCCTGGTCTGTCTCTGTATCTATGAATGGACTAATATTCTATTCCACTTCAATGAAATTAGATGCATAGTGTATGCATTGTGTACAATATGCTAAATAGTACAATCAAGTACTGCAATGACAATGCTCTGCTAACCCCTTCCAGAACAACCAGGTTTTAACAAGTTTCCAGAAAATCATGAGGGAAGGGACTTCTCTCAACTCTTTGGGCAAGCTACTCCAGAAGAAGTTTCCCCCCAAAATGGTTTTCTTCTGTGCCTTCGGAGAACAGATATTCTGAAAAGAATGTATTCTCTGCTCACCCACATTTAGTAGGCAGATTTTATCTGGAAAAAGTGGCTTAAAAATGTCTGTTTTATGGTAGAAGAATAAATACAGTCATGAGCATGATAGAGAACTATTGTTGTAGAACTTTTCAAGGGGCCTCATAATACAGCCTATCCCTGCACATATTCCTGGCATCTTCTCCTAGTCAAAAGAACTAAAGATGGTTTTGCTGCGCCTGGTATTAAATGATCCTCAAGGTAACTTAAGGATAAATTATTTGTCTGTTTTTCCTACTCCTCCTTCCTTTGCCAGCATCTGTGGGAGAAATGCTGTACTAAACATTTGCATCATGTTATACCCCAAGAAAATATGCAAGAAGCAGTGCCAAATTAGACAATTTGTAAAGAGAGTCCAAGCAGATGCCAGACACAAAATCAATGGGACATCCTTCAAGAAAATTGCAGATGCTGCACCCAAATTAGTGGTTCAGGACCAGCAGTATAATCACCACTGAATATGGAGGAAGAAGATGGCTATGTTATTGAATCAAAGATTGCTTTGCATAATAGACCTTAGGTAAGTGCAGTGGAGTGGTTAAGGAATGGTGTTAGGAGTCCCTGTGGATTTTATGCTGCTAGTCTTTGCTGACTCTAGGGGCAGTACTCATCTCAATTTCAAGGCCATTGAGCCAGTGCTGTCCAAAGACATTTCCACAGTCATGTGGCCAGCATAATGTCAAGGAGCGCTGCTACCTTCCCAGGTATTTGTGTACTTGCATTTGCATGCTTTTGAACTGCTAGGTTGGCAATAACCAGGGCAAAGATGGAAGCTCACCCCATTGTGTGGCGCTTGAGTCTCAAACTTGGGCTGCTGACTTTCCAGCAGACAAGCCCAGTGTCTTAAATGTTGAGCAACCGTGCTGCCCAATGATTGGTATTAGGGCTAGTATAATCAGATTGAGCCATCTGAATCCTTGGAAACAGGTACGGAAGCTCTTCGTATTGGTCACTCTCTTTCAGCCTTTGCTTTCTCACAGGGATGTTGCTGTGGGGGGGGGGAGAAAAAATGCTATGTGTGCCTCCTGAAACTACTGGAGGGAAGGACGGATGTAAGTCCAATAAAGGAACAAACTGCTGTTTGTTGCAAGCTGTAGGCATTTTTCTCCCAATTGCATGAAAGAGCTGTACTTCGAAAGTTTACCTTTGCAGACATTCTCAAGCTATGGAACTTGCTCAAAGAATTGAATCGAGTGAATCCCAATCATAAAGTCCAGCTTCTGAGAAGTTTAATATTAAACTCCAGTACTGATGACTGCACACTTTGAGAAAGTAGGTATGGTTATGCCAAGTTTACAATTAACCAAAACTGATCATATATTGACATATTAACCTGTTAGCATTTTTTTTTAAATAAATTTTTATTTGTTTAAAAGTACACACAAAACAAAACTAGTGATAATAAAACACACAAACCAAACATGAAAACAAAGAGTTCAAATATACATTTTGTCAACTATATCGCAACAGTAATGTATGTTCTTATTTGTGTTTTGACTCTTCTTTGTTTGATCTTATTCATATATCTATTTTTATTATTACTATTTACTTTAATTACTATTAACTTATGCTAGTGATTTATGTTCCTGTTTCTGTAACTCCAATTGCTCTTTATTCTTTTTTCCTTTTTCTATTTTTCAACCAAGTATACCACTTTTCCCATACTAGATAATAGTCATGTTCCTCTTTATCTTGTAATTCTTTTGTGAGTCTGTCCATTTCTGCACATTCCATAATCTTATTAATTACTCTATCTTCTGTCGGTGTGTCACTACTCTTCCAATTTTGTGCAAAAATTATTTGTGCTGCTGTTATTATATGGATGATTAAGTATTTTATTTCCTTTTCATATTGTCCATTTATTATACCTAGTAGAAAGGTTTCCGGTCTCATTTCTAATCTTCGCTGTGTGATTTCTTCTACTTGTGTTCTGATCATTTGCCAGTATTGTTTTGTTTTTGGACAGGTCCACATTTCCAACAAGATGGAGAAGTGTTGGGAAATATTCTTGCCAGTCTGGCCAGTGGAAGGTGCCATCTATAGAACATTTTGTACATATTTTCTTTATATGATGTAGACATTGTTAATTTATAGTTTATGTTAGCATTCTTATGTATGTGTACCTCAGTTTAAGATGCTGAAGTGTGCCAGTGAAGGATCCAGTTTCCATGGGAGGAGGGAAATAAGGACTTACGTAGCTTCTACTATATAAGGCTTATTTACATTGTGGCTGAACATACCATGAATGTTCACAGCATGAGCAATCTGGTACTGTAATTTCATTTTTTCTCCATCAGATTTCCAAGGGAACCCATACTGCCATAAGATTTTCTGCAGATAGCAAAGTCAACCTGCAGCCTCCTTTGCCAATTCCAATTCCATTAGCTCCTTTCTCCCCCATAATTTAGCTCCTTCATTTTAGAATAGGCTAGAATATTAATTGATTGATTATATGCCAAAAAATCAGTGTTGTGTCAGACCTGCCTCAGCTTGAACTCCTAAGTAAGAATGATCTTTAGCACTCCATTTGTGGAGAAAGATATAGTTTACTAGAAGTCAAGTGAATTACAGTAATACATAGCCAGAACTGAAATTGTTAACCAAATAACCCAAGTCTAACTTTTCCCTCCCTTAGTTACCTCCCATCACTGTGCCCCCATATCTAATCAAATTCAAATGAGATTTCTTTTTGAACGATCACTTTAGTCATAGGTTTAGTATGCAGCTGCGTTCCATTCCCAGCCAGGTGTCCTTGAAGCTCATCTCAGTGAGATATGGTTAAGTTTAATTTTCCTCAAAGCATACCCACTCCCATCCAGAGGCCCCCCCTAGAGTTTCTGGCAGCTGTTATCAAATGGTTGTGAAGCACAAGCGAGAGATGGCAGTTGACATGTTGACTCTGAGTGACCGCATAGATAATTTTTCTCCAGGATCACTAACATGCTACTGGCTATTGTCTTTTTGCTGCATTTTAAGAAGTACTCAGAGAAGAAGAATCTTTGAATCAGAGACTGTAGCCTTAGAAGCAGGAGTGAAATGTTCCCGGTTCGGACCAGATCGCCCGATCCGGTAGCGATGGCGGCGGGTGGTTTGGAGAACCTGTAGCAAAAATCCCTGCCCCCCCCAACCATGCCCAGCTGAGCCACACGATCATCAGAGACTTTTTTTTTTTACTTTTAAAAGCATTTTTTCTACAACCTCTTCTGAAGAAAAAATGCTTTTAAAAGTAAAAAAAAAAAGCCTCTGATGATTGCGCGGCTCAGCTGGGATCATCAGAGGCTTTTCAAAGCATTTTTTTCTGCAACCTCTTGGCCGAAGAGGTAGTAAAAAAATATGCTTCGAAAAGTCTGTGACGATCCCAGCTGAGTTGCCTGATCGGCAGAGGCTTTTCAAAGCATTAGAAAAAATGCTTTGAAAAGTTAAAAAAAAAAAAGTTGGCCATGCCCACACAGTCACATTACCCCCCCTCCCCCACCAAGCCATGCCCACAGAACTGGTAGTAACAAATTTTACATTTCACCCCTGATTAGAAGGGATCATGTTTTCTCATCTTGGTCCCCTCCAGTCCCAAATATTATTTATTAAAAAAGAATATCATGATTATGCTCATACCTGGAGAAAAAGAGACAAGGGAAGAAAGAAGAGGTGAAAAGGAAATGCAAATAAGTACTCACAAACAAGTAAAAGAAAGCAGTATTGGTATCAGTGAATAAATTGAGATACATCTTCAAAATACGAAGAGAGAGGCACTCAGCTATGAATATTTAGGCAGTCTACATAATAGCAAGTAGGGAATTTCCAGGCGAGGCAGGGTGAATGGAAGTTGTCTCTATGAAAGCAGAGCTGATAACTGCAGCAAAGACCAAGATTAGTGAGTAGACTAGTTTCTTGGAATCTCTCCAGACAAGGAAAGGATGAGAGATCATCCACATATCTGTGGACAGCTGCTACTTGCAAGGAGACTGCAGAACAGCAATTTCCCCCAGGTTACTACATTTGAGTTGGAAGCAATACTATGAGGCACTTCTGAGTTGAGAGGATTTGCTGGTGACATCACTGTTGCCCAGGAGATGCCTGGTTGGGGGCTCCTTTCATGTCCCTGTAAAATTGCCCATCAAAGTGGTACCTGTTTATCTACTTGCAGTTACTAGCTTTCGAACTGCTAGGTCGGCAAGAGCGAATGATGGGAGCTCATCCCATCACGCAGCAGCACTTGGGTCTCCATAGGTTTGAGTATTAAGAAATGAAGGGATTAGCCATTTTTCTCACAACCATGGTGGACCCTTTTAAAGGATATTAATTTTGCAAGCCTCTCTTTCTAAATACTTTTGGAAATTGCCTATTAACTATAATAAAGTTAGGACAAATTTGAAAAGTCATGGGTGAGTTTATTTTCAACTTTGAACCAAAGATAAATTATTAGCTTAAGAACTCAAAGAATTTGAAATAAATAGAAAAAAAACCCCCTGAATACGATTTTGATATAAGGCAATTATAAATGAATTAAGAGTCCAGATTAGTTTGGAATACTGGAATACTGACTTTTTGAATTAACTATAAAAAATTTATTAGCTAATAATTAGTCTGGGAAACAGACTTATTTTGGCCATGCTGGCTATTGTAAATCATAACAAAGATAATTCATTTTATGATGTTAGAAACTAGACACTAGAATGAACTAAATCCAACCCTAAGCAGAAAAGGTGAAAAAGCATGTCAGTTAATACAGGGATTTACAAAATGACATAAAGTCATTTACATGTATGTCATCGAAAACATTAAAGGAGATCTTTGAAGAATGGAACCAGAAATTAGTAAATATGATACTGTTAGTAATGATCTCTGATTCTATGGATGGACTATATTCAAAAGATAACTAAAAGAAGTAAAAGGGGGAAAAAATCCTTTTTTAAAAAAAAGTTGGTTTACTTTATCTGGATTAAAAGAAAACATTTTTTTACAAAGTTCTGACAATCTTTTATATCTCTTTTCCTTTCCTTTATTATATTCTTTCTTTTTTCTCCTTTTTTCTGTTACATTTTTCCTGTATTTTTTATTTTTATTCTTTTTTAAATGTCATACCATTATATTACATTATTGTTATTATATTATATTAATTATATTATATTATTACATTGCACTACACTACATCGTAGTACATTGTACGACATTCTACTCTCTATTTCTATTATTTCTATTTCTATTATTTCTATTTCTATTCTATATAGCTATCAGCAGGTAGGTACTGTATAATGGATATCTGGTGAGCATTCAGGGCTCAAATTATATCATTACTCCTTAGAGATATATTATAGCTATTGATGTCAGAACTCTACAAGAACACAAAACAATCATGATTAAAATTAATGTAGAAGAAGAAATATAGTTTAAAACAATGATTGCTTTGAACTCCAAATCTGGTGGATTGTTATCTCCAGACTTTCTGATGATGCATAATATCAGAGCTGATTATTATGATGATCATTTGGCAATTTAAATTCAAAGGAATTTGGCTCTCTGTTTCTTGAAATTGCCTATCAGTATTCAAAAACATATGCTTTCTGAGAGAGAAAAATTTTGTATAGCAGCCTTCAAATGTACTAGGCCTTATGCCATGGAAAATTGTCCTCTGAGGAATGTCCACTAGTATTTCCAGATTGGCTATTTCAGTGTTTGAAAGCCTATCTTTTAAGCAAACAGAGCTGTTAGCAGTGTTGCAGCTATAGAAATTCAACATTAAATCATTCTTGGTTTGGATAATTTAGAACTGCATTGCTTGCAGTCAGACCTAGGTATTGCATACAAAATTATACGTAATAATGTTTTACCTGTAAATGACTTTTTCTGTTTTAATAGCAATAATATGTGTGCGAACAACTGCTTTAAACTCAATGTAAATTGTTCTAAACCTGACTGTAAAATATATGATTTCTGTAATAGAGTTGTTAAAGTCTGGAATACCTTACCTCAGTGATGGCTAACCTTTTTGCCATCGCGTGCCAAAAGTGGGGGGAGCACGGTGGGGTCACATGCACGCGTGCCCACATCCATAATTCTATGTGCCCTGCCCCCCCCGCTTTTGGCATGCGATGGCACGGTGAGCCTGTTTTTGCTCTCCCCAGGCTCCAGAGCCTTTCTAGGAGCCTGGGGAGGGCAAAAACGGCCTTCCCCACCCCCCCGAGGCCCTCCGGAGGCCAGAAACAGTGTGTTTTCTGACTTCTGGCGGGCTCAGAAGGCCTGAAAATCAGCTGGCTGGTGTATGCATGTGTGCCAGAGCTGAGCTCGCGTGCCCACCGATATGGCTCCGCGTGCCACCTGTGGCACCCGTGCCATAGGTTCACCATCACGGCCTTACCTGATTCAGTTGTCTCAGCTACAAATTTTCACAGTTTTAGTCACAAATTGACTTCCGTGGACCTTACTTCATACTTAAGTGGTCAGTAGAGAGGGTGTGCATAAGTGCACTAACATGCCTATCATCCCTGTCATTGTATTTTTATTCTCTTATTCTTGTTTTCGGGTTTTGTTTGACAAACTCGAATGAATGAATGAATGAATGAATGAATGAATGAATGAATGAATGTTGGAGAAGTAGCTAGACTAAAAGAAAACTCCACTCAGCTCCTGACTGAGGACTTGTTTTCTTGTTATTTAATGATAGTCATAAATTACACAAGAGGAAGGTTCAGTTTGACTGAGCTTAAAAATCACTCTCATAATACTCCAATAACCCAAAGGAATCAAATTTAAAGTATTAAAATTTATCTAACATTTAACCACGTATTGAAATGGGATAAGAACAGAATTAAGTAACCTTCATTGTAATAACTGAAGAATGGTGTAGTAGCACACATGAGCTGCATGCTCATTATTTATTCTGCTTTACATTTGGTTAAGAAAGATATTTTTGGATCAGCATGTAATCCATGTAAAGGGGGCCAGTACCACATGGATTCTATTCCTTGACTTCACGTGGACAAATCTGCTCTGATCTGTGCATTTGCTGAATTTTCTTTGAAAAACCTCTAGGGTAAAACATTTAGCTTGGATAAGAAAAAGCTGTTTGATACACAATAGAAGCAACATTAAACTATAAGTAGGTTAAAGATTTTTTCTATAGCCTTTTGCTATAAAAGGGTAACTCCTCTATTCAAATCTTTTTTTTTAAGTCTACATCTGGCATTCACTGTGGAAGCAAAAATCCAAGACCATGAAAGATTGTCTTGAGAATTTGCAGAGTTGAAGATAATTTCCAAGTTCTTTTCTAGATTGATGTATAACCATCCAGAACCATTACGATAGTTACACCGAGGATCCGGTCAAATAGAGCATGATGGTCTTCCTTTGTCTCTTGATGCTCAAACCTGCAGGAGACTGCTGTCCTGTGATCTCCTCAAGAGGAGCAGCCATCCAGAGCAAAAGTGGGTAATCTCCCCTTCTTTCCTTCTCAGGGGAGCTTTCTGTAAGACCAGGATATTCACCAGTTCTTCAGTCTTTGCAACAGTTATTGTCTCCACTCATTTAGAGATGTGCTAGTTTGCCATTCCTTCCTCAAATGATATTTTGTTAGAATTTGTAGGTCTACCTAGTTATCTTAGTTTTAATAACTTTTATATAACTTTAATAACTTTTAGTTACATGGTTTTTTTTTATGGCAGAAGGTAAGAACTTGTTTTTGTTCAGGCCTGTTTGAACAATACAGAACTGCAATAGTAGGACATAAAATGAGTTCCAGCATATCAGTGAGATCTTCCATTCACATTTCCAGTAGAAGAGGAGAAAGATTTTCACTTGTGGCTGCATTTGGGCTCCTCTGCTTAAGGATGCCAAATAGTGTCATGGTCAGTATTATGGAATCATTTACTCTTTCTCCAAGGTCATATTTCAGCTTTCCTCTCATATTGGAATTGTGTACAAATTTATTGAGAAGATAATAATGCTAGGATTGGTTAGTGGATCAAGAAGATGGGGCAAGCAAAGAACTTGCTGGCTAGATACCATCATAGATGATACAAAGATGAACATCCAACACCTGAAAGAAGCTGTGCTTGGCAGGGTAGCACGGAGAGCACTTTCCTATAAAGCCGCCAAGAGTCAAACATAATTGAATGGGTAAAACTACAACAGCTATATTGGAATTAGTGATCAACATATTTGGCCATGAGTTGTCTGGTTAGAGCAAAAGGTAGCAGATTTAACATATATGAATGGGCAAGAGCTCATGTAGGCAGAGCTCACCTATATTTTGATAACTGCCTTCTTCTCCTATGTAGTGGAATAGTTGGTAGAGTTTCTTATTTCCAAGAACAGTAATTTCTTGTGGAATAAGGTCTTTGTTTTTCATGTTCATTAAACACAATTTGCATTTTTTTAAAAAAAGATCTGCTTTGGCTTAGAGTAATCTATTAAACCTTTTGAAACCACAGATTGTAATCAGCTCTTCTGTCTTCCCAATGAGAATTTCTATCTTCTGATGTTGTTTGGGTTACTGAATGCAGGAATATTTGAAGAGGATCTGCAGTCCCATGTACCAGTTTTAGTGACAGCTCATCAAATCTATGCAGAATCTTAGTCTGGCTTTTTGTAGCAAGTTAGTGAAGAAGTCTTCCTTAAATGTCTATGACAGTGGGTCTCAACCTTCCTAATGCCGCGACCCTTTAATACAGCTCCTCATGTTGTGGTGACCCCCAACCATAAAATTATTCCTAAAACCATTGAAAATATGTGTTTTTGGATGGTCTTAGGTGACCCCTGTGAAAGGGTCATTTGACCCCCAAAGGGGTCCCGACCCACAGGTTGAGAACCACTGGTCTATGAGATCAGTGTCTAGCAAGGTGCTCTATATATGTCTTGAACATTCTGAGACATTAAGCGAAGCAAGAGTCTCTCAGAGGCATCCCACTATCAGTCTTCAAAGTCACTGGCTCTGTACTGTTGTCTGAGATGAGGTCTCCTTTATAATTAGCTAACCAGCCTCTCTTGAGCCATTTCATACTAGCAGTGAACTGCTGTTTTCATCATAGAACACACATCTAGGGAGTAGCTGAAAAGCTGCTAGAATATTTTTTTCAACTTGAAAAGCATCAGTGGGATCACTGCATCTTCCAAAGTTAATAGAGTTCTTTTGTCAGCATTTAGATTTAGAAACCGCACCATTTTCACCAAGATCACACCATAAATTTGACAGTATATGAGTTGTTTTAAAAAGAATAAAATTGCTTTTTGAGAAGTTCACTCCTCCTCTTTTAATTGCAATACGTTTTAACATAAAGAATGATGGGGCCAATTCATAGTTCATCTGCAGCTGGCAATTCTTCTTTTTAAAAAAGGCAGTCCTTATCATTTTGTCACGGATAACTTCTACTTTTGCATGACAAAAATAGACAAAGACATGCCTATCTTTTAATTCATTCAAGTTAGTTGTTCAAAAATAATAACCACTGCCTTAGCTGTCAGTGTTTTAGCCACCTGATCTTCAAGACATTTCTTTCATAGCTCATCAGCCAAAATAGGCAGAGTTAATATCTTCTTGCAAAATCCCAATTCTGAAATCAGTCACCCCTTCTATTTGGCCTTTTTGTGATGATTTAGGCATAGCAAATAGCGGTGGGATATGTATGGTATTGGCTCTTCCTCAAATTGCATTCAGATTTTGTATTTATACTCTGAGATGGTATAAATGTTATCTCATATACTTACCATACTTTAGATGGCAAAAGCCAATGAATAATCTGTTTAGCATATTTTAGCGCTTTCACATCCAGGGATTATCCTTGGCTGCTACTTCTTTTTTACTTTTCTGGATAGGTAAAACCCATTACAGATTATATGAAAGATATCAGTGTTATCTAATATACAGTGCAGTATTATTATGTACTATATATAATGATATACAGTCTGAAATATGTAAGCTCTAAGTCTAAGGACACAATTGTGGAAACCTGGAAATGACATGAAAAAGAAGTAAATCAAGTTGGTATAGAGGTGGGTTTCAGCAGGTTCTGGAGAACTGGTAGCGGAAATTTTGAGTAGTTTGGAGAACCGGTAGTAAAAATTCTGACTGGCCTTGTCCCCATCTATTCTCTGCCTCCCAAGTCCCAGCTGATTGGGAGGAAATGGGGTAGCCTTCCAATAACCTTCCCTGGATTGGGGAGGGAATGGAGATTTTATAGTATCCTTCCCCTACCACGTCCACCAAGCCACACCCAGCAAGCCATGCCATGCCCACCAAGCCATGCCCACCGAACCGGTAGTAAAAGTTTTTGAAACCCACCACTGAGTTGGTAACATTGTTGCATGTCTCCTACAGTTCATAAATCAAAATGGCCAAATTTGTGGTGTTGATGGGGCTATGATCGTGGAAGAAAAATAGGCCCTGCTCATTTATGAGATAAATCTCTAAAATTTTTTGACTCCCATTAAACAAAACAAAACATTTGAGCTTCCAGGTGCCTGCTGCAAGGTATTTCCTGGATGCAAGTTCAACACTTTCATCAAAGTTTGAGGATCCAGGCAATTATTTAGCAACTCTGGAGGTTGAATCTGAAAGGATACAATGGAGGGGCAAATTAATGACATAGATTGCTACACGGCAGACACTTAATTTGAAATGCTGTGCAAGGAATAAATATCAGTAGCTGTAGAGCCAGGAGAAACTGTTTTATCTTCAGGTGGCCTTGTGACACAATGCTGCCTCTAGACGCAGCACTGAATAATGGATAAGACGCAAACTCTGATGGTAGTCAGGTATAGAAGAAACCTTTTAAAAAGTAGGGTTATTGATATCTTTCTTAACATTTGAGTAATGGGTATATCATTATATAATTTGACTTTGAGGGAATTTGCTTACCATTTGGCAATGGAAGTGAGCAGGTAATGAGAAAAGATAAAGTTGTTTTGGAATGATTTTTGATAGTGATGGGAAGACTGTACACAAGGCTTCCATCAGGGTTCCATCAAATTCACCAAGGTTGATGCTACAACATACTATGCTGTAGCAAGGATGTGTCCCATAGTGCAGCATGCCTCCCAATTCAAATGAATTGTTTGGGACTTGATCTGGAATGGTTCAACTCCCTCCCTTTATCTCTGTGAGAATGAGGTATGGTCTTGTCTGAGATATTTTCTCTGGTTACAGTTCTGCCTTGCACTCAGGTTTCTTTTATGCAACCATTGTTGTGATATAGATCAGATATATCCATCTGATGGATATATCCCCTGATTCCAGTGGTGGGATTCAGCCAGTTCGCACCACTTCGGAAGAACCGGTTGTTAACTTTCTGAGCAGTTTGGCAAACTGGTTGTTGGAAGAAATCATTAGGGCAGAGAACCGGTTGTTAAATTACTTGAATCCCACCACTGCCTGATTCCCTTACACTTCTTAACTTTCTTGACCTAAGGTGCATTAGTGTTCTCTATTAAATGATGTTGTGAACTAACTATTCAATAGAGAATGTGGTCCATTCATATCTGAAAGTGAGGATGTACACATGCTCATACTGGTCAAGTTTCATGATGCCTTGGATGCCAAGAAGGCCAAGCATCTTCCTGTGAGTTATGACTATGAAGTCAACTTAGACCCTTAGGAACAACTGACCTCAGTTGTGGTCACTGAGCTGGAAATAAGGCTGTTCATCAGAAAAGAAAATCTGCAACAGGCTGCCATTCCATCTCTTCAGTAAATACTCCCATCCTATTCAGGAAGTGGGTGCCTCATAAATAAGTGGTACCAACTGGAAAAAAGTGAAACATATGGCCTCACACTTCGTCCCTGATTCCTATTTTGCTCCTGGTTTTGTCTTATTCCTGACTCTGGTTTATTCCTCAGCATTCCAAGACTATTCTATGCTTTATGATCTCAGATTGCTCAACCTTATTTACACCTCCCTCTTGGCTTTCACGGAACAGGCATGGAAACACATGCCCCATACACTCCTTTCTAGGAATGCCATTCTTCTTTCTTTGTCTCATAGGCATCCTCCTGGCACCTGTCTCTCTCCAGCTAACCTTCAACCCAAGCACTCTGCTGTGTGCTTGATATTGGCCCCACAGACAGCTTGGCATGCAGATACATGATCCTTTCCTGCCCCTGCCTGCCAAGCACTCCAGTGTTCCTCCTTATTCCTGAAGTTGGATCACAAAATGTATACTTATTGGTTAGCAAGGTAAGACTGCCCAGCCCTATATCCAATGCCCAATTCTGCCTTTTTCCATTATTAGTTTCCTATAGTTCTGTGCACTGTATAGATCAGAGCAGGCCATGTCTTCCCCTGTGAACTTTACACACTTGCATACTGCAAGAGACTGGAAACGGTATTTCTTATCTGTCTTCCTACTGACATTCTTCTTTTATCTATGGCAGCAAGTAGGACAGGCAGTGGTTCTGTAGCACTAGGAGAAAGATGACAGGTAAACAGACTGAGAGATAAAGGAATAGTCTAGCAGCTTAACTGTGTTAATATACTTTACAGGTACTTACTTGCTCTCAACTTAAGTTTCACTGAGATGTATATTCTGACATTTTTTTTCCCTGTGGTGCTCTCTGAGCTTGGTTGTTTTCCTATTTGGTTTTCATAATCAAACTAGGTAAGATGGTCAGTGCTAGTAGGGAATAGGCTTGTTCTCAATATATGGTAGTGGCTTGCCCTGTCAGTGTTGATGGTTCCTTGATTGGGCTGTTTACTGTTAGCTTGTTTGTCCAAGTTAATAGTTCCTTGATTTGGGTATTGTTTGCTTCTTGATTGTTGGTCTAATGGTTAACCTTGATGTTAATCTCTGCTCATCTGGGTTGATTGCTGATGAAGAAGTGAGTTGGTCTTTTTATGTTCTTCCTGGCTTTCTGATTGTCTCTTTGGAATGGTATGAAGATGTTTATCTCTATGTGCCTGCTGATGTGCCTGATTTGTCTGAATAGTCAGACATTTTTAGACTTGGGTTGATTTAGGATGCTCACAGTTGAAACTGTTGCCATCCTTACACTGTATGTTGTGGATATTTCCTATTTTTTCTACTGGGGCTGCTGTGTATTTTGGTTAACTTAGAATGTTTTGGAGGAGTTTAATTGGTTTGTGCATTACGGTAATGCCATGTGGTTGTAATAATCTGTTGATGGTTTCTCAGGTGTTTTTTTTTTAATGTATGGCAGGTTATCCTTTTAACAGTTTGTGTTGGCTGGTCAGGCACTTTATGGTGAAATTGTATGGACATCCATTTTGTTGGAAAATGTATAGATGATCTGCTTACTTTTTCTGGAGTTTAGAATTCCTGTAGTACATTTGTCTAAATAATCTTCTTACACAGCTTCTCTTGTGGGAGGTTTGACTGTTACTTTGGTAGTGGAACACTTGAAAATCTCTGTTAATTTCTAATTTGCCATCACTGCTTCTGCTTATGAGGACCTCTAAGGAGAGTAATATGTTGTTTTCTTCTTCCCTAGTGAATTTTATTCCTTTAAAGATGTTGCTGATGGTTTTATGTGTATTCTCTAGTTGATCCTTTTTTTTATTATGACAAAGATGTCATCTACATACCAGATCCAAACTTTGGGATGTATGCATGGGAGTGCTATTAATTCCAGGCATTCATTGTGGTCCTGAAAGTGGGGAGCCCTTGGCTGTTCCTTTGATTTGTTGATATATTTGTCCAACAGACTGAAGGTACGTGGCAAAGGTTGCTAAGATCCATGATTCTAAGAGTCCTGATACTCCATGATTTCAATCTTGGAATGTTTGGTTTGGTCAGGTGTGCTGTGTAGACCAAAACACCTCTTCATCAGCAATCAATATTCAGATGAGCAGAGATCAATATCAAGATTTACATTACCAAAAATCAAGAAGTAAACAATACTTCAACCAAGGAACTACCAACTTAGACAAAGAATAAACAACAGCCCAATCAAGGAACTACCAAGACCAATCCCACCATTATTGACAGGGCAAGCTAGTAGTACATAAAATAAGAGCAAACTCCATTCCCTATTAGCAGATGATGTTGCCTAGTTTAGTAATGAAATGTCTGCAATGAAAAAAACATGCTCAGAGAGCACAAAAAGCCTGAGCTACAAATATTCTCTTCTATTTTTTTCCCTCTTTCCAGCCACAACAATTAATTGGTGTTCATAAAGTGTTTTACTTTGCCCATAGGAATATAATGGATGTTAATATTTGGAGGTATGTATATGCTTGTATGTTTAAAAATCATTTTTTTTCTTTTTCTTTTTCACTCTCTTCAGGAACAAGTACTACATTACTCAAAATTGATGGGCCAAACGTAGCAAGGAGGCAGGGAACCAAAATGTGTGAAATCAAGGTACCTCTTATCAAAGCCTGCACTTATCTGCAATAATATTCTAAAATTTAAAGAAAACAAACAAACACTTCCTCCAACCCTGGTAGAGATCAAGGCCAGTGCTTTCTAATGAGGGTTGTGACTGAGAACAACTTTGCTAGATTCCTAGAGATTTCAGATGTCATTAAAGTCATCAAATAAAAAGCAAATAACTTTGGTTCTAGCCCAGACCTCACAAAGAGTAGGCAATGAGAATATGAATTCTGCATACCAAGTGTCATATGGAGGCAATTAAATCAGGTGGGTCCTACTGATCGCAATATCAAAACAGATGTGAGGAATAGGATGGATTGTAGATGATTCAAGATATGATTTCGTTGCAGAACAAGCTGCTCAATTTATGATCTTGTCATCACTCTAAAAGATTTACCTCCAAATGTTCTAGTTGCCCGCAAGGGATCCTTTATGCCGCATTAATTGATCTGAAGGTGGCTTTTGATTTGATCCCTCATGAGTGCCCACGGCAGAAATTAGCTGCCTTCTTTATTGATTGCCAGCTTCTGTGGATAATTATAATGCTTCAGGAGGAGACTTTCATGTAAGTTAAATGCGCTATCAATAGCGCCATTGGCATTATTCCCTGTGCAAAGGGAATGAAGCAAGGATGCATCCTGACCTCCCCTTTCATTTCATTTTGATGTCAATAGAAGCGTACAGGCCATCTCCAAATATGAATTTCATCCTTCCCCACCAAACCATAGATTAATTTCCATTGCCTTAAAGCTGTTTATGAGAGGCTACAGCATAAACTGCAGCTTTTGAATTTAGTTTTTTTGAAATAAAAGTGCTTGCCATATTTGGTTATAAGCAGGGGTGAAATGTAAAATTTGTTACTACTGGTTCTGTGGGCGTGGCTTGGTGGTGTGGGGTAATGTGACTGGGTGGGTGTGGCCAACTTTTTTTTTAAAACTTTTCAAAGCATTTTTTCTAATGCTTTGAAAAGCCTCTGCATGACACCACCTGCCGCCATCGCTACCAGATTGGGCGATCCGGTCCAAACCGGGAGCATTTCACCCCTGGTTATAAGATACAATGTAATACTGTTGACCATGGTGAGTTTTGAGAAAGTGATTATGTAAAGGGAGATGTGGCTGTTCCTTTGCTGGGAGTCAGCGTAGGGAGAGGCAGAGGAGATAAACTTCTTTTTTTAAAAAAACCAGTGATTAAAGCAGCTAAAACATTCCATGAAATGTCTTTATATAATGTCATGGCTGAGAGACTGATATATAAAGATTTAGAGAAAATGGTAAAAATCTCTCTTCTAAGATTCCTCAAAGGCGGGTCAGAAATGGTCTGAGAGCCCATACCTGTGATTTTTTGATTCCAACATTCCTCCTTGTCAAATCTCTTATACCAATAAGACCCAGAAGGTTTTTAGCATCCTCATTTCTGTCATTGAGGCTGTGGGTTTGTCCAAATAAAACAAAATGGAGGTTTGTTTTGGCTTGAAGTTTTGCAGGTTTCTTAATCTCGACAAGTAATATCCATTTGCTGCAGGCAAGTAAGAATCTTCCTGGAATTGTCTCAGCTGGTCTACAGTTTGAGTTCTGTGTCAGTTGGACAGAACTATTTCAATTATTTCTCTTCTTGTTAGGTGCTTTATCATAATAAAGTCATAGAATTAGGCTGTTTTCTTTAGATCAAAACGAACACAAGTTAAATTCAGAAAACACACTAAGCCATAATGTGAGTTGACTTTTGGTTATAGATCTTGTGCAATCAAACCATGTTTATAAACCATGGTTTATGACAGTGGTGTAAAAAGGCATCTTCTAGGCCACATCTCTGACAGAAGCTTTGGTGTCACCTCCCAATCCTGTGGGCTGGGTGGCTTAATAAGTAAAATGGATGTCTTAGGCCTTGCCAACATGGGTAGGTTCCCCTCTTGTTAATATTCTAAGAGAAAATTGAAGCTTAAGGTACATGTTTTGACTATTGAGTTCCCCAAAGGCAAAAAAGGGACTTTTACACACACACACACACACACACACACACTTTCAATGACTTCCTCTGAATTGCATTTCTGATTTTTAAGGCTTGAATGTTTTGTCTCAATAGTGGAATTTATAACCCTGAAGAAAGAGCCTCATTGTTTCCACTGCAGAAAAACAAGTGCAACTTTATTCTGATGGGGTCTTTCTTTTATAACTCCCTCCCAAATAATACATATAAACATGTTGAATAATAAAGGAGAAAAATCCAACTAAGGAAAACATGATGCTGTGCAGTTTTGGAGTATGGCTTTCAAATTACCAGAAATTGCATTATGGTTTATGTTAGGAGTAGAGTACAAATCAAATCAACTGTGATTTACTCAATAAACATTGGAAACAAAACCATGGTTTCCTGCAGCATGTGAAATTAGCCATGCATAGTCATCCTTGTTTGCAAAGTGGCAGAGGCAGGCATGGAAAAAAATAGTTTCTGGAGTGTCTTTAGATGTGGGTAGCAACAGAGAAAACAGGTGGGGTTTTTTTTCTGCTGAAATTGCTTTATTTCTGAATCCATAAATATTTGTTACTGACAAAAGTGGAAAAAATCCTTAATACTCTAAATTTTTACTAAACTGGTAATAGGTTTGTTTACAGTACCTACAGAATGTGCTTTTACAGGTAAGTATAACAACGAGGATAATACAGAGAAAAACAGTCAAATACTACTGCCTTGAAGCTTAATGCAGACCCAAGAGTCTGTGCAAAGATACAGATACAAATGTACTTTCTCATCAGAACTACTGGAGAATAAACATGGATTCCATAAACTGGGCTAAAGCACAAAGAGGGTCAGACAGTCAATCTTCCCCTCAGGAAACAGGCTCTCCAAATAAAGCTGGTTATAATGAGTTGGCTTCCTTAGAGTAGAGAAACTCTGGCTGTGAGAATTCCTCACCAGCATGTGGAATGGAGGCTTAAAGAAGCAGCAGCTGCAAAGCGTGCGATTAGTACCACAGGAAGGCAGAGGTCTGTACCCGTGGCCAGAGCTTCCACAAATTATGATAGGTCACAAAGGGACACCACATGGCATTGCTTTGCTAACTAATGAGATAATGGGTCTTATTAGCCCCCTCCCCCCTTTTACATAAACATCATAAGGACTAGATCTGCCTCCTTTCCTTCCCACCAGCTTTCAGCAGATGAAATACATGCTTGAAATGGATTCCACCTGCTGCTGTCTCTACAGCTCAGAAAGAATGCTAAATCAGCTGGTTAATTAGCACTAAACATACAACACACAGGTGGCTATTATTTGAAAACCATTTCTCTCCAAATTTTTATTGCTAAAAATTTTTCTGGGCAAGCAAAACCATTTGACATTTTCTGGAGTTTTCAGCATTATGAAACGTTAAAAGTGATATGCTTTCAAGTGGCTTTCAGGGGTGGTTTGATGTGCGTCATTCTCTTGCTAAGGTATCTCAGCTGGCTAATTTAGCCAAAAAATATCTAACAGAGAGAGGCTCTCTGACTACACATTTGTTGATTACCTGCATTGAAACGTATATCCTCGCCAAGTCAACAATAGCCTAGAACCATGATGGCAAACCTATGGCACGTGTGCCACAAGTGGCACGTGGCGCCATATCTGTGGGCACGTGAGCATTGCCCTAGCTCAGCTCCAGCGCACATGCACGTGCTGGCCAGCTAATTTTCTGGCCTACTGGAAGTTGGGAAACAGGCCATTTCCAGCCTCTGGTGGGCCGTTTTCACCCTCCCCAGGCTCCAAGAAAACTTCTGGAGCCTGGGGAGGGCAAAAAATAGGCCTATTGGGCCCACTGTTCCATTGCGTGACAAAAGTGGGGGGAGCGTGGGGGGTGGGGTGCCTTGAATTATGGGTGTGGGCACATGTGTGCACGACCTCCCCCACAGCCCCCCCGCTTTTGGCACACGATGGCAAAAAGGTTAGCCATCACTGGCCTAGAAGATGGTTGCTCAAAATATACAACCCCTGGAACATTATGAACTCCACCCTTCTCTGTACACCAAAGATTGTGATGTACATAACTTCACTTCACTCAGAAAGAATTAGATACACCCAGTGGGCTCTTTCCTTTGCTCCGCCCACTTTGTCCTCATTAACCCTTTGATTTCACATTTGTAGTGAAATAAGAGACTGGGATGCATGAATGGGCTGGGTTCTCAAGGCAAGCTCCTTTGTCAAAAAGGCCAGTTAATGGTATCTCAGTTGTGATTCCTGGAGCCACTTCATTTATCTATCAATGTCCTTTCAAACCAATATCTGAATCAGTTGGTTGGGGCTTTGCTTAGGTGAAAATGGTTTGTACCGGTGGCTAGATCAGTAGTTTCACAGGCTGCTCTTGGCACATACTGGAACAGTTGATGAGAAAAAGATCCCAAAATAGAAGGGAAAGAATACACCCTGATGCTCCCTTGAAACCTTGTGTGCTTAAATTCAAAAATATACGCCTGTATTCCTCCTATTCAATAAACACAGACAAGATTCAAGCCTCTTCTATAGGCATGTGGAATTGTAAGCCTCATAAGAAGAGCCTCTGCTTCAGGATGGACTCCTATCAGTTTAAACATAGTGTTTCTCATATGAGCTTGGGTTTCCCTTCCTGATTTCCCCCTACTAAATACCCAAAGAGAGCAAGCAATACCCAATGATGCCAGGGGTTAAGAAAGACTCCTTTGAAACTGCAGGTTAAGGATTCAGAACCTCACTGAAATGGGATTATGACTTGCCTTGGCCTTAATTTTCCTATGCTATCTGGAGAGCCTTAGATTCCCCATACTAGCTACAGCCAAAACTGCAGTGTGCAAGACCTGAGATGTGCAAGATTCCCTTTGTTTTCTAATTATATACTTTAGGATACACTAACCAAGTCTGGTGCAAAACAAGGGCTGAGATAAGGAGATGAGGCATGAATATGGAACAGCACATTCACATAGCTGGTGATTGGTAGCAAGTCTTGCACCCATAATTCATCTCTAGGGTTTCCCCAAGTGTTCTTTTTCTGCAACTTTTTAGCTGTTGCTATAATTGGAAAAGGGGGCGTCAGCAGCATTTACACATTCCCGGCAAAATACCCAGCAATTTCCCCAACCAATCCTAATTCTGCTCACTCTGCTACAATGTAGGAATAATCAATGTTTTCTGGCACTGTTGATATAATGTAAACCATCTGGAAGTTTTTAGAAAAAGGTGGGTAAATAAATTAAAAAAAAGGCAAACGATCCCACACTTTAAAAACACAAGTGCCGTAAATAACTTTCACACCAGAACACTTTCCACGGGTCCTGGCAGTTGGTATGCTTGTTGCTGCCAACTGAGTCAAACACATCAAACAAGGTGGACTGGCTGATTGATTGGGGGTGGGGGAGACACACATTATGTAACCCAATCCAGCTGCCTTTGATGTTTGCCTTGCAGCTCCTAGCTTGGGCAAGCTGCTTTTCAAGCTAAAACGGATTTGCCTTTTTCAGTCCTATAACTCAATGGGGGCAACTTTTAAAAAAACACCCAGCTCTTTTTTAGGATTGGATCCTATTTTCTTGTTCCCTCCTCCCCTCAAAATTATCTGTGAATTTTTGAAGCGCACCTCAAATTCTTTGTGGAACTTATTTAATAGAGAGGAGGTTTGTCAAACTCCGTGCAACAAGCAATTCCATTTAATTCCTTGCTAACTATCCTTTTCATCAAGTCCTTGCTTTATGTTGAGAAGTTGAACAAAATTGGATTAGCAAAACCTGCCTACTTACATCATTCTGAAATTATTGTATTAGGTCTGCATGTTTCAAGTGATATGGAAGATCAGTCATTCCATTCCAATAGTCTGATGAGCCAATCAAATTTAAAGATAATCTCCAGCTGAGATAGTGTTAAATAGAAGTCCCTACGAAGAAGTTAAAATAATAAGATCTGCTCACTGGAGCAACTGGCAGGCCATACTTCTTTCCTCCACACTTCAGTATAACCTGATGTAGCAAAGAGGTTCAGAATATGGGGAAAATCTCAAATTAATTGATAAAGTGTAGGAAAAAATGAATAGTTTGAAAATACTCCAGATGGATTTGCTTTTTTTTTTTTGCAGGTGTTTTGTTTTGGCCAGGCTTTGTCCATTTTCTTTTTTGCAGTTCCGCGTTTTCCTTGTCAATCTTGAAATGCACCACTCAAGGTTATTTATGATCCTTGGTTCAAGAAAAGAGTGTTCAGTCCAGCTGTGACCTTAGCAAATTTTCTCAATACATCAAAGTAATTTTTAAATCAAATTCCAGGCAGAACTGACCTCAGCAATACCCTAACACACAGGGTACCTCCATGTCTCTTTTACAGTGTCCTCAGAGAGCCTATAAGGAAAGGTGTGCTGGTGATTCATCTAGAACATGTTAGTTGCTGAAAGGACAAGGTCTGCTTGTTCTTGTTGAAAGTTGTGAAAGACCAAGATAATTGCTACAGAAAACCACCCCTGCTGGAAAAGATGACATGAAAACTTCACAACATTGTAATGACTGAATGGATCTTTTGCCCATTGCTTCAACAAGTGAAAGCCCAGAGGCTCTTTTCTCAGATATCGGGTTAATCAATGTAGCTAATACGCTCACAGTTTATATAAAGGAAGATTGAAGCAAAATACCTACATTCCTGGTATTTTCATGCCAGATAATGTAGTGCTCTTATGCTTCTGGGGAACAATGCTATTTGTGTAAATCGCAGACATTGTATTATCCATTTCTCTACAGAGCCAGAGATGTTTGGAGACAGCTACACAGAGGGCAGAAAATAGTACAAATTCCAGAACACTCAGAGAATTGTTGCCACCTTCCTGTGGCTTTCCTTACATGCATTACAGTTAATGAGAAGTCCTCCAAAACTCACATCTGTCACTCGAAGGCAGAGAGCCAATTATGGTCGGCACTACCATTTCCCCCCTCTTAGCCCAGTTTCTGTTAAGCAAAGCACAGTGTTTTGTATGGCTCCAGTCTGTGGTCTACAAACATCACATATGCCAGCAAAAACAGTCCTTTGGCTACTTCTTGCTGGTGCTGTAAACAAAGTCATATTACTAAAAAAAAAGAAAAAAAAAGAAAAAAGGGACAAGTATTACTATTTACATGTTTGTTTCTTTGAAAAACATTGTGAGAACCTGAAGAAAAATTGGATGAAGGATCTCTGTCCAGAGAAAGCCACGTATATCAGGAACCTTTGATCGATGTACCTATTTGGATCATGAAGCTCTGTGGAATCCCATTTGATGCAAGATGTCCAGGTGCCACTGGGCAAACCTGGCAATACTCCTGTAATATGAGGATACAAGTACATAATGGCACAAAGCAACAATTTTGAGATTCACACAGACCTTCTAGCTCTTTTAGGGGCAGAGACCAGGGCCAGGTAGGAACATTTGGGGTTAGGTCTCTAGGAATATGTTCATTAGAATATCTCTTCCGACTGTACAAAATCCAACAAATGCTGGATCTATAAACATTTATTTGAAAGGCTTTACAGACACCCAGTGTCTAATTACCACTGTATAATGGCTGTACAATATGCCAAATTGGTACTTGAGATGCTTGAGCATCTCACTTGATGGATGGGATTAAGACAAAGAAAAAAAAACCCTGGCAGTTCAAAGATATCATTTCATTGTGAGAAGGCTTTAGGATGATTATTCTTTTTAAGAAAACGTGTAAAACAAGGAACTCCCAAGAACAGTTGGATAAAAGGTTGTAATCTGGCAAAAAACCAAAAATGGAGTTTGTCACCATATGTTCATAGAATGCTAGTTGAGCCAAACCTACTCCATATATCCTTCTGGATCTCAGCAGCAACTATATCCTGGACATAAAAAGGATACACTGCCCAGTGAAAATTGGTGATTTGACACTCTTGTTAATAGAGAGAGAGAGAGAATAATTTATATATAGATACATTCGAATGTTGGAAATTTAGAATATAAATGAAAAGGGTGGCAAACACTCTTAGCATAGTTGTGCTTATAATTAAACCCTTCTCACATCTTCCTGCATCTGGGACTGTTTATCTCTAGGCACTAGAGTAGTTTCTGCTATTTGTTTATTTATTGTACCTACTGCAATCATGACACTCCTGAATTTATGTACTGTATACTTGGCAATGATATATAAAACTACGTGGTTTCTTAACCACAGCAACCACTTGTCTTGAATTCTGTTAAGCTAGTTAATATTGTCTGCCACTACAATTTCTCTCCAAATCAGGAAAAATTATGCTCACATGGAAATGCATTATCTTCTAACAGGTGGACTACATACAGTTGGAACAGAACTCAGCAAAGACACCTGTTGGACACTCTTGGTAAGATGCAGCACCTATCAAGTACTGTAATATAATAGATTTTCTCTGTGCCAGAGAGAAACCCAAATTAGTATCATATTCTGCTAATTTTGCGAGATTGTTTGTCATAACGGTTATAAAAGTAATAGCCCGACTTAGTAAACATGAAAAAATTGGTGTTAGTGAGCCTGTGAAAGAAGCCATCACTAGCATGGCTTTCTTTGACAGAAACTGAGCATGTCAGAAAACTTCATGTATATAATCTCCCCTTATTCAGGTTTTCCTCTTCCCTTTTTTTTGTCAATAACATGAAAATGAATGTTCAAAACAATACTGACAGGACTGTTGGAAGAGTCTGTCTTAGAGGTTATCTTGGCCATAAGGCCGCTGCAGTATACGGCACTGAACCATCTGGTCCACATGAATTATCTACAAGGAACACAGTGTCTCTGATCAAACAGTCACCTCTGTCTTGCTGGCTGTGCGGTAATGGTGATGGTGTCCTGGGATATAGTGCAGCTGCTCCACTGTGTTGTGTCGCCTGGAGGCAAATGCTTGGCGCTTGGCTGAGGTTTGGTTCATACTCAAGGTGTTGTACAAGTTATTTGAGGCACTGGGATGGGAGTGCATCTTAGTCATCCGGTAGCGATCCAAGACAGGTGTTGAAACAAAGACATCTGAGTGGGACAAGGCTCGTGACATGGACTGCTCTCCAAAACCTGAGTGTTCTGGAGAGAGCAGAGGGTCTTGGGAATGAAGACGCTCAGTAGACAACAGCTGTTCATCTGAGAGGATTTGCTCATAAGACATACTGAAGTCCTCAGGCATGATTCTCTCTGGAGACAACACCCGGTCCTGGGACATGGCCCGCATTACACGGCGTGGCCGGTCCCTCTGGCTGACTTGTTTCTGGGATAACTGGATGACATTGATAGGGAGGGTCCCCCTTGCTGCTAAATCTGGAAGGTGCCTCTTTCGAGAGTAATATTCCTCTGCGTCCTTGTCAGCTACATAGAGAAGAGAAATTGAAAGTTAAAATAAAGGGCTGGAAGAAGAAGTGAAAGTAAAAAAAAGGGGGTACCACATCTTTTCCCAGAATAATCAATAATCAATATATGAAATGGGTGTAAAGGCAGTAAGCAAAAGCATTGCTATACTGGCAGTGTCTACTTGTGAACTACACCCTTTCATATGAATTGATGGTACAAGACTATGATGTTGGTTTGAGCTCCGAGCTTGGCAATTTGGTCACCAATTGGGGAGACATCACCAATGCATTTTGAATTGTTCAAATTTGAATTGCTCACAATTCAAAACGCATTGATGATGTCTCCTCGAATGGTGACAAAACATTTGCAGCCAAATTGTCAAACTCGGAGCTCAAACTAACAGCCTAGCTACTAATATTCAAGCACGTTTCAGTATGGGACAATGCTGCACTTGGTACTTGCTGCACACCAAAGGGGCCAAATCTTGCCAAGTTTGCACTCTCAAGATGTGTTGAGCCTGCAGCTCTAATTTCCAGAACTGTGGAGTGAAGGGGTGCATTGGATTATGAAGCAAAGGTGTCTCTGAAGAAAATAATTTACTGAAGCAAAGCATCCTTTTGAAACAGCATTTCTATAATAAAAATATAGATGTCAAGACTACGAAGTAGAAACAGCAACTCCTCTGGTTAATTGTTTTGTACAGTATCTTGTTTTTATCTTAGTCTTGCTGGGAGCAACCCAGAGTTGGTTAAGATCAGGAGGCATTCGAATTGAATAGAATGAATGAATGAATGGTTCAATGAATGAAAGAATGAATGAATGATCAACCTGAAGAAGGCATATATCTTAAAGCCTGGAGCCTCGCTTATGGGTGGTGGCAGGTATTATCCTTCTTACTTTATACCCACCAGATTTTTTGCATTGCTTGGGTCAAGCTATGAATTAAATGCTATTTAAAGGACCCAAGCATGTTATTTTCAGTCTAAGATTGTTGGAACATCCTCCCAGATTCCCCATTTGCAAGACTGATTGTTGAATTTTATACAAGACAACTGCAAATTTAACAGAAGGATATTTGCATTTGGTATGTATGGCAAGTCATTTCGACAAGCAAGCAAGCAAGCAAGCAAGCTGTCAATATTCTTTGTCTAGAGGAAATGCCATCAACCAAACCAGAGGCCAACCCCAATACTTCTATATCCTTGCTTTGCCTGCAATATGACATTTTTTTTAAAAAATGCAACCTTTCTTCATTAATGATGAGTTTCAAAAATTTATCTATTAATCACATTTATGTGGTTCTCCATTTGATGGAAAATGGGCGTCATACAATTATTTTAGTTTTATGTTAGAAAACCTTTCTAAATTCAGATTTTCTCTGTCTTTCCAATATTGTCTGCTTTGAGGGTTTAATCTTTATCTTTAGAAATCAGTTTTCTATTTTTTTTTCCTGCAGAAGAGAAACAAAGAATTAGAAAAGAGAGACAGTGTTACAATTAATTGTATTTAATTTGATTGTTCAAGTAGAAAGAGTTTCTGTTCTTCTTTTCTTGGCTGCGTCTTGATTTTCTTTGTTGTAATGTATCCCACTGTAATAAAACCAGACCATAAAAGTTCTGTAGGAAAACACATGGCAGCCTTGGTCTGTTGGATTATCAACAAAGGGGAATAGCTAAAAGCTTTAACATGTTAGGTAGAAACAATTTGCAGTTGGAAAGAATGTCTCCATTTCAGTTTGGCAAAAGTACTGGCAAATTCTTCCCATTATTAAAATTCAAGTAAAGATATTGCAACCCCCTACGGATTGTCTTAATTCTGTCTATCCTCTGAGGAAAGGATTGTAAAATTGTGGATATCAACAAAAGGGGCAAGAGTCATAGAAATCGTTACTGCATCAGATCCATAGTGATTATTTCATTGGATTTAATTTAATTTGCTAAATTTCTCAAGAAAGTTATAAAAGTGAGTCGCAAACATTTCAGAAAATAAGAGGAAATGGCTGAGGGAGTTCTTGAAGAAGGAGGCAGTAGATAAACTGTATAACTAACTCGGAACATTTCTCTCTTTCTCCACAGCCTCTGCATTATTTTTATATCCAAAAGAAGCCAAGGCATCTTCCATCATATTAAGCTGGCAAAACTAGCCCGACAAAACTGCAAAGGTAAATTTCTTTTTCTCTGAATCTCTGTCTCCCTCCCCTGATTCTTTTTCTGCTTTCTTATCAAGGAGGCAGCCTCTTTCTTTATCCCTCAAATAAGCTGTGCCCTGCAACATGTTCAAGAACCTAACCGTCTTAGCACCTGTGTATGCTTGTGAATGCTACATCTTAAATCTTATGCCTTTTGTGCTCTAACAGGAAGACTTACATTTCTCCTTCCTTGCTGTAGCAAGGAGAGTTAATGCTACTGTCAGTGCTTCAAGTTACATTCTCTCCAGCACTGACATGAAGAGTAGAAGTAGTAGTTTGACTTTTAGCAGTTTGACTTTCCACCCACTTATTCCCCCGGCAGATAACTTCCCCTAGGAGATGAGATGGGAGGGGAGAAATTCCTGTGAGTTGAAGTAGCCAAGAAGACAAGTGTGACTTGGAAGATGGCCAATGAGATGCTGAGAATTGAGGAACGGAAAGGGAAGGGCTTGGGGGCAGAGGGTCAGTTTCGGCTGCAACCGAGTCTGGGGCAGATCGTTATTCTCAATAAATGAAAGGTTTCATCAAAGACTTTGTGTTTGGAAATGCAATTTATTTGAGATAACATCGAAACCTGACAGCTACATCTTTATTTTCTGCTGAACTCTATGTATGGTCCATTAAAGTGAATCACTTCTTGAAATCTCTTGCATTTTCTTCTTCTTTTGAATTCCCTCTTCATCCTTCTGTCACTAAACTGAAGATTCTCATAACTTAGTATTGTTTTCCATTATAGCCTCAGATATTTTTTGCAGCTACAGTTCCCATTGACAATCAACTGGCTATTATTTGATTACTCTCAAAATCGTTGGTCTCAAGTCCTGTTTAATAAATTGTATTTTTGCTATTGATAATAGTCTAATGTTTGGCCTTCTGAAATCTATAAACCTGCTTAATAATCTGATGTGTTAAGATCCTACTGAATTGGTGCAGTGTGATTTAATGAGTATGAAAAAGAGGCCATTGAGGCAAGTTGATGTGATAGACAAGATTTCTCTGTTACAGGAAGAAAGAATGAAACAGCCATAGCACAAAGATGCTTATAGGTACTGTACTCCCTCCACCACCCTCCTTTCTCAAAAATAAATAAATAAATAAATAAAAACCCATCCACATCAAATAGTAAGTTAATGAAATGAAACCTACTTAATCTCTTCAGAGAAGAATATTTACTTGGATTAGTCTTAATTGCAGATTCATACGATGGAGGGAGGTGCGAGAGGTTCTGGAAAGATCTGGAGAAGGACAAATCATAGGGCTCTGTAGCAGAGGTGAGGATACTGTTCATCCGTGGTTTTTCTGCAACAAAAAGAGGGGAAAAAAGAGGAAAGCTACAAGAATAGCAGTGCTCTTGGATTCGGTGATTCAATTGCACCCTTTCACCAGGGGTGAAATGCTCCCGGTTCAGACCGGATCACCCGATCCAGTAGCGATGGGGGAAGGTGGTTTGGAGAACCGGTAGCAAAAATCCCTGTGCCCCCCCTCCCCACCCATGCCCAGCTGAGCTGCAGGATCATCAGAAGCTTTTTTTTTTACTTTTAAAAGCATTTTTTCTACACCCAATGGAAAAATGCTTTTAAAAGTAAAAAAAACCCCTCTGATGATCGTGCAGCTCAGCTGGGATCGTCAGAGGCTTTTCAAAGCATTTTTTTCTACAACCTCTTGGCCGAAGAGATGGTAAAAAAAATGCTTTGAAAAGTCTCTGACGATCCCAGCTGAGTTGCCTGATCGGCGGAGAGGCTTTTCAAAGCATTAGAAAAAATGCTTTGAAAAGTTTTTTTTTAAAGTTGGCCACGCCCCCCCAGTCACATTACCCCACCACCACCAAGCCAGGCCCACAGAACCGGTAGTAACAAATTTTTACATTTCACCCCTGCCTTTCACTTGTCTAATTCTGTGTAATGAAGTCATTCAAGCTGATGCTACCTAAGCTGCAAATAAAGCCCTATTGGACTTTGTTTCTTCAGTCCATTGCAATGGTTAATGAAGGCATTGTACATTGATTCAAACTCCATAGAACCCTTGCCCTTTGCCAAACGAATGCTAAGAAGACAGGCCTCTTGTTAGGAATGAACATGTGTAAATGAAGGAGCTATTGAATGTTCATTTTTGTTTGAGAGATGAGCATGAACAAGTCCACTTGGCATCCGGGTATGCCCTATGGACAAGATGCTTTGAGTTTATTATCTGTACAAACTGCACGATACCAATGACTAAGAAGATAATTAGACCCCTATTCAACCTTTAAATATATCCACACCATACACATGGTTTCTGGTCATGTCTGGCTCACGCTGGAACATGAACGCAATTTCAAAATCTATTTCAAAATATTCTGCAAGCATACAATAATCATCCATAATAAGAGAAGGTTTTCAGCTCATTGAAACCCAACCCCCTTGTTCTGTGAATTTGATACAATTAAGGACTCAGCTTGCAGTTTTATACCCCAGCTACCTGAAGGCCATATTTTTGTTCCAACTGTCTCTCACCCTAAGGCAGTTCTTCCCAACTGGATTCCCTTCAGCTCCACTGGACTTTGGGGCCATTCTAGTGAACAATTTAAAGGAGCTTGTTTTCCAATCCAAAACATATGGCAAGGATTTGGAAAGGAAAGATTTCCCCAATGCATTGATAATGGAGGTGTCAGATGAACTGATTCTCATTCCAGAAGAAACTTTCTGCTTCATCTCTTCTCCAGTTGCATTTTCACATATCGCGTTATTCTAACTTTTGGGAATTAGGAGCAATCAAACCTGCCTCCCTAATTTTAAATGCTTAGACAAATGGTTCTTCATTACTCATTCTGGTGGATGTATTTTTTTTTTTTAAAAAATATTATCGCTTGTAATTATGGAGATAATGACAATGATAATATCTAAAGAGAGCCCTTAGGTGTTTTCAATGCAGACCCAATGTAATTTTCTATTAGCATGCATTGCAATTTGTCATTTTACAGTCAAGAGTTATTCTTAAAGTACAGAATATACAGGACATAGTGTAGAACTTAGTATGGCCCGTTGGTGAGAATCACTGTTAAATACGAGAATTTCAATGGGTTATACTATAATCTTTGTATAGTATACCTATAGAGCAGTAACACCTATTGTTTACAAAGACTCTTAGAATTACGAAGATCTGACAGGACAGCAGCTTTTGTAATCTCGATAGTTGAAAGAGAGTTTTAAGATCTTGTTCTAACTTTTTCTCATACTATGGCAATTCTTCCCAGCTGGGTTCTCTGCAGTTCCATTGGACTTTAATTCTAGCTGGAGATTAGGTGAACAGTTTTCCAAACACTATCTATGTTAGTTTATAGCCTTTTCATAATCCACTCTATTGAAAAAGCAACCCACGGTCTTTCCCCACTCCTTATGTGCCTATGGGAAGGCAGTTGGCTGCATGGGATAACTGAACACAAAGGCGAACATTCTGTATTTTAAACACAGCAGCTTCTGACATTAATTTATCATGTGATTAAATTTTTCCTAATACAAACTAATAATTATCTATGTTATGAATCCTTTAGCAATACTTGGAAAGACGGTACCTCACTGGGCAGAGCACATACGGTATTGTGCAGGTACATTATGTGGGATTTCAGACTTGAGGTAGCTCCAAGTAATGAATTGTGGTGCTTGGACACATTTGCTACACTTATATCTTGAATAACAACTAAAGGGTTTGTTTAATATTGAATTCACATTCCTTTGCTTGTATCAGATCATATGATTAAAGGCTAAAGTTTAAATCACCTTTCAGCAGCTCAAACTAGAGGAGAAAATCTATCTGACAAGTCATAGCAGTTCTAATACAGATAAGAGATAATAATATTAAAAACAACAGTAGTTAAAATGGTGAAACCACAAGGTATATGGAGGGGGAGCTCACCCTTGCATCTAATGCACTTTTGACAACAAAAGTGAAGCAGCACAGCTCTTTAAAACACCGAGGGGCTAGAAATCAAGGAATATGTGATGCATAAATGTGTATTCCTAAGATTACTGGAAGCCCTGCCCATCTGTGAATGTCTGAGGACTGAGATAGCCAACTTAATTGGCAGAAGAAGTGTTAAATAGATCTGGATCTCTGGATCTCTACTGAATTGTGTCAAAGCCATTCCATAATCACTTCATCATTACATCTGCAATTCACATACACAGATTTTAGCAGCCAGAAAAATTGTTGGCCCTCAAACAAGCATATTCTTGAGTTGCCAAATTGTGTTCTTGGACTCTGCTTTATGACTCACAATAACGGATGTTCTGTTTCCATGCTTAGACATTTATGGAAGATACAATCACACCATTAAAGTTCAAAAGTCAGTAGTAAGGCATTTTATCTCAAGGAGTATATTGTCACACAGTATAATATGCAGCGTAGGCATGGGCACCAACCATACGGCCAATTATCTGTTTGGAATTCATCCTATCAAGAATTGGAAATTATGTTGGTCCTTTGTCAATTATTTTTTATGCAGCTAGCCAAGCTGAAAAAATACCCATGGACAGAAATGCACATAGTTGGACCCTGCATCTGGCATTGGGAGTATTTCTTTGGCTTTGGTGAGGTATCAGTTCAGTCTTTTGGTTGAGCATAACAAGTCCTTTGTATAGATGTCCTGGACAAAGAAAACAATCGAGAGGCTGAATGACAGATGAGACATTCCCTTATTAACTGCAAATTTATATACAATTCTTTATGATTACTGGGAGGATATTTCTTCTGTAATTAAACATCTAATGGAAGATTTAAATTGCTTTCCTATAATTTGTATACAATTACACTGGGATATAATATTGAGCTCGCCGTTATCTCATGTGGGTTTTTACATACTGCTGCACATAATTTACACTGTGATGGTTGGGTGTCTATCTGATAGTAAGATGGAGACAAAAGAACTGCCTAAGCAATTAGAAGATTCGTTAAAAATGGAAAATTAGCTTACTGCACATATCTGCCTTTGTATGTATTCAAATCTGAGCCCTGGTTAAATTCAAGAAGACCCATTTTTTAAAATAAAACATAGCAGATAATTGATTTAATTCTTCCTGCTCTTAATTTGTACTTGGCTTGTACTAACAGATGTTGGGGTTCTAGTAAACCAATACCCAGTGAATTCCAGGAGCCCAAACTCTGCTCTTCCTGCTAAAATAGCCCCACTTAACATCTTTCACTGAAGAAAGCCGAGTTGAATTTATTCCTGTTCCTATCTGAAGTGGAGCCTAAATAAGATTGCTACCTACTGCTAACATGACAAAGTCGCTTGTCTTTGGGTGACAAGTCTTGCTTTCATCTACTGCCACCGTTTATTAATTATGTCACCGCCTGTTTTGTTTCCCTGCTGTGTGTCAATGTTCAGTTTTGCCTCCCAAATACTTCAACCCACATCTAATAAACTGGTACAAGTCCTCCCATTTACCAGGCAACAGGAAGCATCGATTCAGCATAACACCGTAAACAGAAATTTTTATCCGTGCAGAAGGATATATCTTCAGTAGGGCTTCAGAAAGAAGTAATGTTGCAAGTGATCTGCATTGGAATTATTGATAATCTAAAAACAGCATATGTAAGTCAATATTGTAGTTTAAAACTGGATAAGAGGGGTGGAGAGAGAATCCTGCTAAGATTGTAGATTCCAATTATGGAATGAGAGGAGACAGCCATCAGATTGATCACAACAAAGGAACATCTTGCCATTTGATCAGGGGAACGTCAAGGCCAGTGGTGGGGTGCTATCGGTTCACCCCAGTTTGGGTGAACTGGTAGCAGCAGGAGGCTCCGCCCACCCACCCAGACGTCATCAAATTCGATCTGCGCATGCATAGAAGTGGCGCACGTGCAAGCGAACCAGTAGCAAAGGTAAGTGAATCCCACCCCTGATCAAGGCACGATATTTTTCACCGTGAACAAGCTATTGCAGACAAGGAGGGCTGTATCTACTAGTCATAGACCCAGATCCTTAGCAGCTCTACTTGGAAGCCCTAATCACCAGGGCTGGACTGGAAAAGTCCTATGACTCAGAAGACCCAAAGCAGTTAAAGTAGACAGGCTGAGCCAGCGGATCTGCCTCAGTGGGCATCTTCCTAGGTTCATAACAATCTCTGCAAGAGAAATAGTAATTCTGTCCCCAATATCATACTTTCCAGTGTCACCAGCAGGCCTATTCTTGATCGAACAGTGAGCTATTGAGCAATGCATATGCGAGTCCAAACTTGTCCCAGAGAAACTTAGTGCACAGTAACAGAAATGTGCAAGCATATTTCTATTTGCAGATGTGTGATAAAAGAGGCCTGCTGAAACAGGATTCACGTGCGTTCCTTGGAACGGGCAAAAGCTACCTTAGAAGCAAAGCTGAAGATTGCTAAGGCACTGGAGATTGTGACATTAAATGACATCTTTTCTTTACCGACTCTGACTAGCAAATCATGCCGTTAACACAAAGTATGCAGAATTAAGCACCCTGCATTTATTAAAAGACTCTTGATGATGAAATTGGAGCAGTTTTTCACTATCTAACTTGTTACGCTGTTACCTAGGAATGAAAATGAAGCGAGGCTGCAAATATAAAGTCACCTTGAAACCGAATTGCCCAGTATTTAGCAGCACCAGAGAACAATTTGAAATGGCTCAAGGAGTTACCTCATGCATAATATAGTTGGGAATCAAGGTCAATGTCTTGATAAGTTTTTTTCAGAAGGGACAATGCTTGCATTTGATTATGAAGTAACATAATGGTAGGCTTTTAGTCTCAACAAACTTATTTGATTATTTTAATGTACATGTAATATCCTCCTTCCTCCCCTTCTTTGTCACACACCAATCTCTGTCTTATGCACACAAATGGATGCCAGAATTATAACTGACATAGTCTCACTAGTACAGGTAGTCCTCGACTTACAACAGTTCACTTAGTGACGGTTCGAAGTTACTACATCACCGAAAAAAAAATGACTTATGAGCGTTTTTCATACTTATAACCGTTGTAGACTTCCCATGGTCATGTGATTAAAATTTGGATACTTGGTAAGAAGTTCATATTTATGACGGTTGCAGTGTCCCGGGATGATGTGATCACCTTTTGCAACCTTCTAACAAATAAACTCAATGGGGAAGCCAGATTCACGTAACAACCGAGTTACTAACTTAACAGTTGTAGTGATTCATTTAAAACTGTGACAAGAAAAGTCTAAAATGGGGCAAAATTCACTTCACAACCATCTCACTTAACAACATAAATTTGGGGCTCAATTGTGATTGTAAGTTGAGGATTACCTGTATTACTTTAGCATGCAGGGTAAGGAAATGCAACACTTCTACTGTAATTTGTAAAAAAAAAAGTTATGTAACTTGGTCCAATGTACGAAAATTAATGCAATACAAGAAAAAGAGAAACTCTTATCAAAACATTCAGTATTTTGAAAGTATTTGTTGCATTTGTCTTTTAAACAAAGAAATAAAAATAACTTTTTCTTCTGGAACATAAAGACTTTCACCTTAACCCTAGGCATCAGGTAACAGTTGCCTGTTCTTGGTTTGGACTTCCCCCTATTTATTTTGTGTCATTCTGATCTTTAAGAGTAGCAATTTAGCAATTTAGGACTTTTGGGATAGAGTTAGGATTAGAGTTGGGTTGGGGTTAGGGTGAGAGTTTGGTTAGGGTTAGAGTGGATTATATGGTCCTTTGTGGAAGCTTAGCTCTGTATCGGCTTCACAGGCAAACATCAGATCACTAACAGAGATCACTGAGATCTTTGTTAAGGAAGGAATGCTACTATGGTCAGCAAAATGTCAGCATTTCTACTTCTTCAGGATACCACCCACATTTCTTTTGAGTCAGTTCAGCCCTCAGTTATAGCCACCTTGGACCTGCATTTCTCACCTGTTGGCCCAACCATATCTGGTAATAGCTTCACTGTTGCACAAAATTTGCCCAAAAGGCTATTAAAAACATGAGCTATAAACCTCTAGCAGGGATTGATCTGAACTACTCAGTTTAATTCTGACTAGTAAAATCAAACGAAACCAAACCTTTATTACAGTTAAAGACCAACATAAGGGGGTTGGTGGAATACAGAGAATTAAAAAGCCTTAAAGATACTTCAGAGTAAACGTTAATATAAAAGCTAAAAAGTATTTTAAAAAATCTAAAAAGAATTTAAAAAGGTACAAGCAATAGATGGGTGTAGGGTAGCATAGCAAACTAAGTCCATCATAATACAGAGTACTCTGTAGTTACTGGATTGGACATTGACTATTTGAAAAGAAGGAACAGGGGAATTTGTTTAAATAGAAATGGAGATATAAAAGGAAGGATATAAATTGGGCATAATAGATATAGTTTGCGATACTCTAAGTTATTTTCGATAACATTGAATTGCAATTTCAGGTGATGTTTAGTGGGTTTTTTTTTAATTGGGACTGGGTGATTGTGGTTATTTTTGTAATTTTTGTTTTTACTGGGATTGGATCTTGACTATTTGTAGAAAGGAAATGGGGATTTGTTTAAATAAAAGTGGAGATATAAATATAAAAGGAAGGATTCCAATTGGATATAACAGAGGCAGTTTGTAATGCTTATGTTGTTATCTTTGATAATCCTTACTGGATTTTTGCTGAATAATCTGGAGAAATAGAGATGCGTTTATAGAGAAGGGGATGAAGTATGGAATGAAGAACTGTTCAGGTTTATTTTAAGATATGTTAATGTTGTTATATTTGCTGGGGATGAAAGTGGAAGTTTCTTTTTCTATCTTTTACTTTTCTTTTTTCTTTCTGCACTTTTTAGATTTCTTAATTTTTAATGTATTTCCACAGAGTGTAGTTTTATTTGTATAATATAATCTTCAATAAAATTGTTGGAAAAACAATGAATTGTGAATCAAAAGATGCACTGCTGTATCTGCTCTGTCATTTGAACTACTGTCTTCCCCTGAGGAGAACGTTGCCTTAGTACAAGTGGAAATGTTGTCCTAAATTAAGCCATTTCTTCTTTTCTCGGTCATAGGAGCGCTTATTTAGATAGGAAATTCAATATGGCATATAGGAACATAATTCACCAACAGAAAGTACCTTTTTTTTTTGCTCCTAAAATAATTTTTATCCTTATGCAGATTGACATTTTAATTGCTTAATCAATAGATTAACTGAACACAGCACACAGAACGCATTTGATTCTTTCTACTTGTTTTAAAAAACAGCCAGAATCATAATGCATAACAATTAAATTTGGAGCATTGACGGATTCAAGAAAATTATATTTCCTATTTGAATTATTCATCTTTGTGGCTCTTCTAGCAATTGAAGCAACAACTGAACCAATAACCCTAGAACTAGGGAGATACCAGTGATTTTTAGAAAGAGCAATAGCAATCTACTGATGAATTATTTTTGAATTTCCAGATGGTCTCTGCCATCTTTGCCTCTTTGACCATGAAGTGCATGCAGCTGACAATTGTGAGCTACACTGAGCAATGTCAGAAAAATTTTCTGGAAATGAAACCATATTGAGCTGTAACTTACTGCTTGTAGACAGATTGTTGTAGGCAATGCGGATCTTGCTACAGAGTTCCAGAGACAATAGACGTTTGTGTTCAGACAGTGAGACCTACCCAATATTTAATTATCCAGTTAAACATTTTTAGACTGCCAAAGGGTCTGGAGGTGGTTTTCAATACCACAAAAGCAATGATGAAAAACAATTAAAAACATCAAGTAAAAAAGTGCATGTTCTTTCCTTCTCCAAAACTGACGTTACTGATCACATTTATCATTCAGTTGTCTTGCTGTTTATAAATTGTGAACACATGGCTGAAATCACAGAACAGCCTTGGCAACAGAAAAGATGCAGATGCTTTATGACAGCACTTTCCCCTTTGAAGCTAAAGCATTCCATAGGTTTAGTCCTTATTCCTGTAAGATTAGCTGTTTCGAGGTAATTTTCTCAGCCTGCATACAGATTAGCTCAGGATATAGACTCCTTTGAATTCTTCTATAGGAGACTTTTCTTTTCTGCTATGGCACTGAGGCTATTGTCAGCATTAATATCTCTCAGCCTTTCTTTTTATTCTTGAATGTTCCAAGATGACCTCTCTCTTCCCCAGCTACTCCTTCCTTCAGTTAGCACTTATTTTGTTGGCTTCAAACCCAGTCTTGAGGAGACGGGCAAGATCAGGAGAGGGCTGTCAGGACAGATACCCTGAGTGAACTGTCAGGGATGGCAGAAAAGGATGGCAGGGATGGAAAAATAGGAGAACCCAGGCTTGAGGAGAGGGGGCTCAGCTGGTACATTGTTCTGGGGCCCATGGAGCTCAAAGAGGGGCCATGAAGGGGAAATTTAAATTTTTTTTTTTTACAAAACCAAATTTTTAAAAAGAAAAACAATGTTGGATATATACTTCATACTCTATACTTTGTGTTTATAGCAAAACTGCCTTGCAGCCTTGTTTGACATAACCTTTATTAATCTGAAACTCTGTGAACAGTTATTTATGTAATTTATTGAATTTTGACCCGCATGCACGGGTCTCTGCTGCGCATGCGCGGGGGGTCGGGTGCATGCGGTGGGACTGTGTGTGCATGCGTGGGGGGCATGTAGGGGGGCACGCGTGTGCATGCACAGGAGTGGGCAGGGGGGCCCATATTAGTCTTGTTCCAGCACTTAATAATCCTCTCGGCGGCCCTGGGAGGACCAGGAATAAACCATCTGTAGCATCATCTGTTAAGCAGAGTGGAACATACACACTGAAACGTATACTCAGGCCATCATAGGAAATGTATGGGCAGGAATATCTTCTTTTTTCTGGGTCTGGCCATCTGAGACCCAGGCCAGTTTATTTAACTCTTTTATCTATACTTTGTTCAGGAATTTGGTTTTCTTCAATGTTTTGCCAGCTCTTGCCTACTGTTCTGGCATCTGCTTGCTGCAGCCCTTCCAAAATCTGGCTCCCTTTATGCTGCCTTCAGATATACACAGATATATGCAGATTCAAACTCAAGAGATTTATGGATAACATTCTGGTCCTCCAACAGGTCATTATCAAAACTATGACAAAATAGATCATAAATCAGAGAGAGAGAGAGAGCGAAATTAAAAAGTCATGAGCAGAATGTGTATTTACTAGCTTGGGTTTACCATCGTATTTTCAGACATTAATGAAATTGAAACTACTTTTGAGTGATGAGGGGGAAAAAATAGCCTGATTTGCATTGTAATGTAAACTGGGTTGTTTTCCAAATAACAGATGGAAACACAATTATCCTTTCATATTTGCATTTCTCTGAATTTTGTGATAGAATTTTATTATCAAAATGTATAACAAAGTTTATACATTATGAAAATTCTAGGGAAAATTATATATCTCGATGGCCAGGTGTGATCTGAGATAGTGACTTAATTAAGGTCATCCTAAAATTAGTTCTTGTTCCATTTCAGCCTGTGATCTTGGAATGCAGATTTTGATAGTGGATATATGAATAGGCAGAATGGGACATGTGGGAGATAATTATATTCCTATCAGGAGATGGCCTGCAGTGATATTAAGTGTTTGGCAGCATTTTTAAGTGAGTATCCAATTCGAAGTAACCAACCCATGAGGTTTAAAGCACTTGAATGTTACATTTGCAGACAAAATTTAACATTTGGAACGTGAAGAGGAAATTAAGAATATTTCATATGTTGCTTCTAAGTAATATAATTCAAAACAATGCATGAAACTGGAAATTGAATTTCAAACAAAGTTGAATCTGGGAAGGTATAAAGTGGATTTATTTCTTGGGTCACAGTGAAGTTCAGACCACATACAAGCCATCAGACTCAGCAACCTGTCACATTGAATTTGAGCAGCATCTCAGTTCTTCTTTTTCTGGGTAACAAATTGCAAAACTGTGTTTGGATTTACTTATTAGTCCTTAATTTTGCAGCACAATAGCTGTAAACAGAACCTGTTTATCACCTTTCTTTTGCTGTACTCGGGTCACAAAACTAAAGGAGGTGTGAAGCTAACTTTTTTTAAGGCACTTCTCCAATTTACTTCGCATTTGACATAAATATTTGGCTTTGCTGCTGAACATATTTCTTATTTTGTTGACAATGACACATTGACGAAAGACAACAATTGGGTTGCTGTATTATGAAAATGACCTAGTTCATTTTCAAGTAGTCTTCTTTAAAAAAAAAAAGTAAGGCAATGTATTGTAGAAGCACCACTTAAAACACTGAATGGTTTCAAGTGCAACAATTCATGAGGTTTGTTGTGATAACCAAACTAAATACCAGTCTAAATAATACCTTCATAATGTATGGATCTATATATTTATTTATGCAGATATACACCCTTGCATATATAGACTTAAAAACAACTCACTGTACAGATAGTCCTTGACTTACAACAGTTTGTTTACAACAGACTTGTAACATTCGAAGTTGCAATGCCACTGAAAAAAGTGATTTATGACGAGGCGTAAAATTTACTTACCTTCGCAACTGGTTCGCAAATGTGAGCGTGCGTGCCTCCTCCATGCATGCGTAGAGGATCAAAAATGGGATGTGATGACATCCGGGCCGGTGGGTGGAGTCTCCCACTGCCACCGCTACCGGCTCACCCAAGCCGGATAGAACCGGCTGAATTTAACCACTGCTAATGACTGATTTTCACACTTATGACCATTGCAGCCTCCCCATGGTCACGTGATTAAAATTCAGACTTCGGCAACTGACTCGTATTTATGACAGTTGCAATATCCTGCCAGGGTGGTGGTGGTGAATGATTCTCTTTTGCGACCTTCTGTCAAGCAAAGTCAATGGAGAAAGCCAGATTCACTGAACAACGGTGTTACCAATTGAACAACTGCAGTGATTCACTTAACAACTGTGGCAAGGGAGGTCGTAAAATGGGGCAAAACTCACTTAACAAACGTCTCACTTAGCAACAGAAATTTGAGGCTCAATCACGGTCGTAAGTCTGGGACTAACTGTACATAGAAATAATGAATCGGACCAAGTACCATATGTGTTACAAGATGGTCAAAGAGATTGAAACAAATACCTGTTGGCTCTTTTATTGGAGAGAAAGAGTGGTTCTCCTGGTGTAAAGAAGTCAATGAAAGGATAGGGAGGAAGACATTAAGGAAGAAAAAAATAGGTGCAAAGAAAAGCGATTATTGCTGTATACTACGCCGAGAATTGCTTTGAGTGGGAAAGAAGACAAAATAGCTGCCAATAAGAGAGATTATGGAGGGGCAACTCTGTATGTGCATGTGGGAGTTGTCTGCCTCAATCTCTGAATCATCCTTCTGTGTCTATAGAAGCAGCCCTGGCTATATTACAAGTTTGAGAGCAAAGGACTGAAGTAGGTGGTTTGTTCAGAACCTGCTGCGACAGAGTAAGTGATAAAAGCAACTGAGAAAAGCAACTCCGGATTGTGCAAGAAACCCCAGAAGCAAGAAAGCAAAAAAGGTTAAAAACGTTCATGGGAAAATGGAACTATTAGACTTGGATGATGGGATTTAATAAATTTTTCTGGAAGCCTCATTGCCCACAGAGGAGGAAAATGTACGGACTTGGCTCAATGATAACATCCAGCAGTTCCAATGATCCTGTTCAGTGGTGAGGGTGGGATGCTAATTTCAGCAACATTTATTAGAGGGGGGAAGGGGAGGTTATAGCAGTGGTGGGTTTCAAATTTTTTTACTACCGATTCTGTGGATGTGGCTTGGTGGGCGTGGCAGGGGAAGGATACTTTAAAATCTCCATTTTCTCTCCACTCCAGGGGAAGGTTACTGCAAAATCCCCATTTCCTCCCGATCAGCTGGGACTCGGGAGGCAGAGAATAGATGGGGGCGGAGCCAGTCAGAGGTGGTTATTTACCGGTTCTCCGAACTACTCATAATTTCTGCTACCGGTTCTCCAGAACTAGTCAGAACCTGCTGAAACCCACCTCTGGGTTATAGAATCA
The DNA here is from genome assembly GCA_012654045.1 of Ptyas mucosa. Taxonomy (NCBI): domain Eukaryota; kingdom Metazoa; phylum Chordata; class Lepidosauria; order Squamata; family Colubridae; genus Ptyas; species Ptyas mucosa. The sequence continues at coordinate 1,833,919 of WNWU01000012.1, read as the reverse complement.
TAGAATGTAAGGACCGGAAGGGACCTTGGAGATCACCTAGCCAAAACCTCTGTCCAGTGCAGGAATCTACTACAGGTAGTCTTCAAGTTACAACAGTTCATTTAGTGATCTTCCAAAGTTACAACAGCACTAAAAAAACTGGCATGACCATTTTTCACACTTACAACTGTTGCAGCATTCCCATGGTCATCTGATCAAAATTCAGACGCTTGGGAACTGGTTCATATTTATGACGGTTGCAGTGTCCTGAGGTCACGTCATCCCCTTTTGTGACTTTCTGACAAGCAAAGTCAATGGGGAAGCTAGATTCACTTAACAACCGTGTTACTAACTTAACAACTTCAATGTTTCACTTAACAACTGTGGCCAAGAAAGTTGCAGAATGGGGCAAAACTCACTTAAGAAATGTTTCACTTAACAACAGAAATTTTGGGCTCAATTGTGATCGTAAGTCGAGGACTACCTGTATTATAATATCCCCAACATGTGTCCATCCAGACTTAGTTTATACCCCGCCACGAAAGAAGAGTTCAGGATCTCTCAAGGCAGTCTCTTCCAATACAAGAACATTTCTTTAACATTTCTCCTGATGTCCAATCAAAATCTGCTTCTTGAAATTTAAACCCGTTTCCTATTCTGTCTTCTGAAATAAAATAGAACAATTTCTTCCTCGTCTCCTACATGACGACCCTTCAAATACTTGAAGTCAATATCATACATCTTCCTGCAGGCTTTTCTTCTTCAGGCTAAACATACCAAAAGCCTGTAATTCTACCTCTTACTTTTTTCCAGGACCCTTATTGTCATAGTCGCTCTTTCTGGATCAGCTCCAGCTTATTTGACATTTGTCAATGTCCTTTCTATGCTAGGATGACGCCTACAATATTCTAAGTGCAGTCTGACTGATGCAGAAGAGTGAGAAACAATGTTTTTCTGATCTTGACATTATAATTATGTTGGAGTTTCATTTGTTTTTGTTTTGTTTTGTTTTTTGTTTGCAGCTGCATCACATTCTTGGCACATGTTCAGCTTCACCAAGACATCGAGATCTGTTTTGCATTGCTGCCAAATATGCTCCCTCACCTTTATATGGTATCTTTGTTTTTTCCCACCCAAATGCAAGGCTTTGACTGGTTGCTGTTAAACATTATCTTGCTGTTTACTGCCCATTGTCCCAGCTTCTCAAAATTCTCCTCTATCCTTTAAGAGGATCGTTATCTCTCAAGTGTTGGAGCTAGGATGTTAGCTGGCCACATTTTGAGATGTTGAATATATGTGGTTATGTCCCAAATATGTGTTGTTAGAGCCAGATTAATCTATTGGTTAAGGACCCAGGTTAAAAAGAAGGACATTGTGAGTTCTAATCCCACTTTAGGAATGAAAGGTGGCAAAAAGTCTTTAAAAGTGTATAATTTGAGGGGTTTTTTTTGGGTTATTTGTTGCTGTTGATATTTGTTTTATAGTTATGTGCCACCCAGACTCATATTGCGAGCTATTTTTAATAAGTTAAAAAAAACCCTTCTCTTTATCTTTGTGTATTCTGCAAAACTGAATACTTTATTTTCTAACTTTTCTTATTGAAAAAGTTTTACAAATACAAACTTTCCCCCTTTCCCCCCCCAACCCAACATTATAAAATACATATAAAAAACAATATATAATTCCATCCCACCCCCACCCTAGCCCTCCCCCTCCACCCTCTTCCCTCCCCCCTTGACTTCCATTATATGCAATGCTAATATTCCCAAACAATATATATGTTATTCAATCTTCCATATCTTTTTTCTATATTTACTAACATAATCATCTCAACTAAAAGCGATATAATATTTTCTAGTCTGATACTTATTCTGTACATACTCAATCCATAATTTCCATTCCTGTATATACTTCTCATGCGTCTGATCTTTTAAAAAAGCTGAAACCTTTGCCATTTCTGCAAATCCAGCCATCTTCTGAGTCCATTGGTCAACAGTCGGTAAAACATCACTCTTCTATTTTCTAACTTTTCAACATAGTCACTTATAAGTAAGTTGAACAACACAGGACCTAGAATGCAACCCTGTGGTTTGTCACTCAATGCTTCCTACAAGCTTCATGTATTCATATATTTATTTATATCCTGCCTTTATTATTTTTACAAATAACTCAAGCTGGCAAACATATCTAACACACCTTCCTCCTCCTATTTTCCCAACAACAACCCTGTGAAATGAGTTGGGTTGAGAGAGAGTGACTGGCCTAAGGTCACCCAGCTGGAACCATTGCTGTATTCTCATTGGTTATGATTGGTTTGCCCTCTTCTCTATAGAAACTCTTGGGAAAGTTTGCTATATGCTTCACTGAAGTTAAGCAACTGTACAAGCATTACATTCTTATGGCCAACTAAACCGGTCATTCTGTTAAAAAAAAAAAAGTCGAGTGAGTCGGATTGACATGATTTATTCCTGATAAACCCATGCTTGCTCCTATAAGCATTGCATCTTTCTTAAATGCCCAGAGACTGATTTTATGAGTTTTGCTCAATAGTGATGTTAAAGCTGATTTGTCTACAGTTACTTAGCTTTTCTTGTTATTCTTTTAAAATATTGGAACATCATTAGGCCTTCTCTCATCTTCTCGCATTATATTCATCTTTGATGACACCTCAAAGGTCATAGAAAAGGGTTTTGAGATGACATCTGCAAGTTTCTGCAAAACTCTTAGCTTTAATCAGTCTGGTCCTGAAGAATTAAACTCATCCTTATAGGCAGGTGTTCCCTAACCATCTCTTTAATTACTTTGGGTTGCTATTCCTACCTTTTGTCAATTGGTTAGCTTAGTTCTATTAAAAGTTGAGCGCTTCTTTTGCAATAAATCAACCAACTGATCTGTCATACTTATCGCTTGAAAGTGAAGAACTAATTCTGGAGCTCAAACCCATCCATTTTAAGTATCACAAAAGGAAAACATTTCTAAATTTCAGTCATGGTTCTGAAAACGCAGTATAGATTGTATGAGAATTCATTGAGGAAGGAGATGAATCTAGCTAGTCTATGCATTTCTCCAGACTTAGTACCCATAGTAGCTATAGTGGAGGGTGAATTTGCTATGATTGCATTTAGTAAGTGCCATCAGCATAATATTGATATGCAGTGATGATTAAACTCTGTCCTATCTAAGCTGCATCTGTCTTTATAAACCAAGGCAGATAGTGTTGGCAGCTGAAAAGCAGGAAAGGTATTTGAATCTTTAGATATAGTTTTGTTTGTTGGATATGAGTAACTAGGTGGTATTTATTTTCTCATTGTTAACAATGTGACTTGTCATGCAATACCATCAATAGAATAAATATTTCTTTTACAAGAATTGTTTCATAAAATATTCTATTGACATTGGTTTAACAATTCACCAGCAAAGGATAACTGGCAGAAAGAGAGAAGTTACAGCATTGGTAACTTTGATCATCTCTCGCTTATTGTCTTACCATGTGACGGTGTCTGGTTTGCAGTACTTAATAGCAGGTGGTTATAATTTTGCTCTTGGTCATCTGAAATTCAATAAAAAGAAAATGCCTTTTAAGGAGCAGCTTATGGAGGCTCAACAGAGCTGCAGGTAATAATTATATCTCACATTATTCATGGGAAATTTCTGCATGATTAAGGGGGAGAAAATGCTTAACAAAGGGGAAGTGTCTTTCATGTTGGCCTCTCAAAATCTCAATTGCTAGAGAAACATATTAATGAATAAAAACACCCGTTGTGCTGAGACTACAAATTGGATATTCAGCAAAGGAAGAACCATATTCAGAGGCAATTGTGTTTTAGGGCTTTTAAAACTCAGCATACATTGCACACATTAGGAGAGAGAAATAGGGTTACTGTCGAACCTGAAAGTTGACATGTGTGTAGCCATTTTAGTTTGATGTCTACCTAAATAAAAGAAATTTGTTTTGGAAGATGGACTTTGCATATTTCTTTTTTGAATGGGTTTCATCACTTGGAAACCTGACAGTTGTGCTCTTCAGACTGCCCATTCTGTAAGTAGCAATAGCAATAGCACTTAGACTTTTATTCCGCTTCACAGTGCTTCACAGCCCTCTCTAAGCGGTTCACAGAGTTAGCATATTGCCCCCAACAATTTGGGTCCTCATTTTACCAACCTCGGAAGGATGGCAGGCTGAGTCAACCTTGAGCCTGGTGAGATTTGAACTGCCAAATTGCAGGCAGTCAGCAGAAGTAGTCTACAGTACTGCACTCTAACCACTGCGCCACCATGGCTCCCAAAGGACTGATAGTGCAAGTACCATTCCCAAGGACAGATCTCCAAAGAGTGAGATAGCAGGGAGCACAAAGGAGCCCAGCTGTATTTCCCTTTATATATGTGTGTGTTCAATACATGGATATTGGGTCAAGGCCAGCAGCAAAGGCATGTTTCTGCAAAAACAGGTTAGTAGGATAGCTGAGTTATTGTTTTTCAGGATAAAGTTCTAATGATAGCAGAGGCTTAATATGTGGATCCAGCTTTTTCTTCAAGGTGCTAACTCCTGGTCAAAAAACAGCCAACCTGCAAATTCCTTGCCAACTCTCTCTTGAAAAATCTCTTGAACACAACAGAACCCTTTCTGGAATAAATTGAATCTCATTCCCTAACAGACTTTCTAGTGACCAACAGCAAGTTCCTCCTACTGGGATTCAATCTTACTTTTATCTGCATGTGGTTAAATCTAGATAGCGTTTAAGAGTATTGGCTACCTTTTTATACTGAACAAAGGATAGTAAAGGTGAATGGGTTAGCATATCAGTGGTGCATCTTATTAAAGTCTCAGATGACCTCTCCCAGCCATTTTATGTATTAAAATCAGAGAGGAAGGATAGACTCTTTTGATCAATGGCAATGATGGTGAACCTCAGTTCCCCAACATTACCTTCTGAACCTGATCTGAAGGCTGAAGCACATATCAATATAGTCATTGAGGGCCTCCTGAATACCCATAGGAAGAACTAGGCATCTTGCCTTTGGAACTGCCACAAATGGATGGGAGGAAAACAGGTATGCAAACCAATCAATTTCATTATTTTCATAAATCTATTTCCTATTTAATTGGTACACAGAGGTCTATCATATCTGATACTGCAGACAATAGTCATTGTAAAGAGTAGTCATTGGTAGCCATTATTCTTCATGAATTTGAGGAATAATCTCACATAAAGCTGTCCACGTTGGTGCCCCTCAGTACATCTTGTAATAGCAAATGACACAACTTACACAATGGGCTATGTGAAGATCTGTTACCTCTCCTGTTATCTCCCAACATTGGATTAAGCAAGAATAGAATGGGGCAACTGGAATATATTTTCCCATCATTTTTTGAACGCTTATCAAAATCTTTTCTTAGTTGCCTTTTTCTCTAAATCAATATGTGTTTTAATTTATTTGCTTAAACATTTATAAACCATTGCCTCCAGTATCTGTCTCAAGGCAATGTACAAAATACAGCAATTTATCTTTGAAGGTGAAATCTTTCCACCTCTTACTCATATTGATGAGTATTTGCCCCTTTATTGCTCATTGCCCCAGGTCAGAATGAGCAGTTTTGCATTTAACCACCCTAAATTATTTAGCAAAATCAGCAATTCTAGTCATGAGTGATGAAGTGGTTCTGGATATTCACAAAACAACCAGGACCAAAGTAATCTTACAAGGGAGACCTAGGTGATTCTCCCATTCATTCCCCCCCTCTTCCAGAAACCAAATCTGGATCTTGGAGGAGAGGAGAATTCTTATGCTCTCTATCATACATTGCAGCTTTTTCCTCCAAAGTTGTTGTTTTTTTAAGAAAAGAAAGTTGATCTCCTATGAGCCATTTGTTTGACTCTAATTTCCAATCCTGTTTAGCTTAATACTGCTTTGGGAAGCTGTAGTTTCTATTAAGCTAATTGGTAGGTATTTGGTTCTATGCAGCACTTCCCATTCAAAGGGCCATCCAAGCAGCTGCTTTACTGTGCTTTCCTCCAATCCCTGAGGTGGCACATACTGTATGTCAGCATAAATTTGTTCTGTCTACATACAGTAGGTGGTCTGCATGCTGCCTCATTAATGAGCCAGTGAGTTGTATTATTCTAACAGTTTACTATGGGGAAAGTTATTGCAGCAATTAGTGGATTTTCCTGCTGGTGGGAAAAACATCCACCAACTATTTCCCCTAATTTGTATGTGTACAAGCTGGATGATGGAGGAAGTGTGTTTTGACAGTGATTCGGATAGTAGGTTTACCTACCTTTTACTACCTCATCTGGAGGATAAGTTGACTATTTTAGCTGGAAGTTTCTACCACCCTGCTGAACTCCTGCAGCTACTGAAATATGGCAGTGTGGTGATGTAATTATGTTCATGTAAATCTTAGGAAGAGATAAAAGATGGGAATGGCCAGGTCATCATCATCACTGTAGTTAATTGTGATAAACCAGTACAAGGATTAAACTATTATATATATTCTCTGTATATTATAGATATTCTCTATATATCTCTATATTATTTATTTCTCTTCCTGCTTTACTCGGATGCCCTTGCTCATTGGATAGATCACCAATTACCCCACGTGCTGCAGTGATCCAATATTTGCTGTTGACAGCTCATGCAGTGTGTCCTACTGTACAACCTGACTCTCATCTGGGAGTGGGACTACATGTCATCCCTTTTCTTTTGAGGGCATCGTGTGTGCTGTCTGTACCCTTGGAGTAGTGCAGTCTGTCAAAAGCGGCCAATAGGAACAACCTCCCACCGTATTATCAACTCTGTCACCAACCAAGCTTCAGTCCATCAACCAAGCAAAAGCAAAACGTGTATCAAGAGAAGAATTACTTCCATATCCATCTGTCCATTCTATCACTTCAGGAAAAACAAAAATAACAATAACACAAACCAAAAGCTAGCCAACCTCAGCTATGAAGTACGGATAAGAAAAGGTTTTGGCATGGGTACATGACCTTAAGCAACAGTTAGTTAAAGTTTCACAAGCTAGAGACTGGGGGTCAAGTGGCAAACAGATCAGGGGTGAAATCTAAAATTTGTTACTACTGGTTCTGTGGGTGTGGCTTGGTGGAGGAGTAATGTGACTGGGTGGGCATGGCCATTTTTTTTTTTACTTTTAAAACCTCTTCGGTGAAGAGGTTGTAAAAATATGCTTTCAAAAGGCTCTGACAATCCCTGCTGAGTTGCCTGATCGGCAGAGACTTTTTTCCTTTTAAATGCCTCTGACGATCAGGCAAATCAGTTTGGATCGTCAGAGGCATTTAAAAGAAAAAAAGGGTTCTTTTCTTTTAAAAGCCTTTGATGATCCCAGCTGAGCCACGTGATCATCAGAGGCTTTTTTTTACTTTTAAAAGCATTTTTTTTGGCCGAAGAGGTTGTAGAAAAAATGCTTTTAAAAGTAAAAAAAAAGCCTCTGATGATTGTGCGGCTCAGCTGGGCATGGGGGGGGGGGGCAGGCGGGCAGGGATTTTTGTTACCGGTTCTCCGAACCACCTGCCTCCATTACTACCAGATTGGGCGATCCGGTCCAAACCGGGAGAATTTCACCCCTGAAACAGATGCTTTGGGGCAAACAGAGGTGTGACTATAGCTCTTTAAAACAGCTGCCTCTTTCCCTAATATCACATCCAGAAGTACACAGACAAGTTCTACCTAAACATGGGTAATCATATGGGCTAAATCATTGCCACTGATTGTATGTTCAAAATCTCATGATCTATATTAAATACACCAATTGCTTGGTCCTAAACTGAGTAATACAGAGGAAATCAATGTGAGTAAGCCAGATACCTTAGCTAATCTCACTTGTCTAGATATAGGTATCTTACATGTAGTCCCAATGGTGCTTTTTTTCAAGAGGCAACTGGACTTTCTGGTTTTTCTTTGAAGCTCTGAGCTGAAAAAGCTTCTTGGATGAGAAGTGAAACATCTTCAAAAACAAAACCAGAAAGTTCAGTTGCCTCCTGAAAAAGCACCTTTGGGACAACCATGACTTGGATTACTGAAATCTTCATAGATTTTACATGTAGATCACCAACAAAAGATAAAGAAGACATATTTAACAATATTCAGCACAAAAATTTTACGATAAACTAATATGCAGGCAAGTATTCTACTTTTTCCGTTACAGTGCCTCTAGTTAGTTGTTATGGAAGACATAGATTCAAATTATCTTATAATCCAAACTTTCTTGTTTGCTTTAGTGTCAATGAGATCTGAAGCACGTACATTGTTTTAGTCTGCAGCACTTTACTTTCTCAAGCTGTGAGTGCGAGGAAAGTGTGAAAAATAAAAGAAAACATTAGAAATAAAGAGCAAATGAGGTCATGTGTATAACAAAAGAAGGATAGGATAAGGTATGAATGATTTGTCCTTTCATTTCTGATGAAACAGGACAGTGGGGCTAGCATCCACTGTGATGACCTTGTTTAAAAGGTTCTGCATCATTCACTACCCATCCTTTTGCAGTACAATCAGAAAAGGAGTTGCTTCAATCACACATGCTGTTGGCCTGAACAGATTAATTGGCTCTCAGAATAGTTGGATTTAACTTCATCCATGTGAAGTACTATGACCCTGCAGAAGATGCAGCTAAATCAAAACATGTTGTCTAAGGCTGCCCATGTCAGAATTACACATTTTGGAACTACAAAATCAATCGATGATGAGATTGTGAATAAAGTTGTGATGTATTGGCAAGGAGGGGATGGAAAATCACAGATCTATATTTCTTTGATTAAAGGCCAGTTTTTATTGTTCAAACACCATAAGATATATTAGATTAGCTTGTAGTGATATAGCCAGACATTTTGTATAAGGCAGTTAGAGGCAGAAATGCTATAGAAAGTTAGATCAATTTTTTATTTTTTTTATTTTTTTTATTTTTTTAAAATTTGATTTATATGCCGCCCTTCTCCAGAGACTCAGGGCGGCTTACAATGCGTTAAGCAATAGCCTTCATACTTTTGTATATTTATACAAAGTCAGCTTATTGCCCCCACAAACTGGGTCCTCAATTTACCTACCTTAGAAAGGATGGAAGGCTGAGTCAACCTTGAGCCTTGGTGAGATTCGAACCTGCAATAATTGCAGGCAGCTGATGTTAATAACAGGGTGCTTTAGACCACTGTACTATCCAAGGCTCACTATTTTCAATTTTCACTCAATTTTCACTCACTCAACAATTTTCACGTTAACAGAAGGGAAAAAAGAGTCTGGTGAGATGGGCAACATACAATTTTTTTAAAAAAAAGTCTGAACCTGCAGGCCAAAAACAATATAACAACTGGGTTCAAGAAAGAGATCTTAGGGTAATAGTTGATATCTGGATGAAAACAGCATAATATTAAGGAGTAATCTCAGAGCTACCATTTTATATTTTATGAAAAACATCACTCACAGACCAAGTAATTTCCCCCAACTAATTCTGTTTGTCATAAAACTAAGCCATGCCACTACCTGAAGTTCCAGGGATACCATATCTTCAAGTTTAAATGCCAAGCTTCCTTCCTTCCCTCCAGCGGAAGGGATTGAGGATTATCTGTACATAAGGTTCTATGATAGGATTGGATGAAGCCTCTTTTTTCTTAAATGCAATTTTGTGGATTTCCTCTGAATATTACTTGTCACTTTTAAACTTTTTTTCCCTTTTGATCCCATGCCCCCTTTTTAAAATCTTTTTGTTACTCTGTTATATTTCATTAACATATAATAAAATTGGTTTAAAAAAAGCTCACCTTTTAAAACAAAACTCCCCAGGATATCTACACAACTGTCTTGCTACCCACTAGAGTACTTCGATGGGCTAATTCCAAGAGTGCTGATAGCAATAAAGCAGTTAAAAATGGTAGCCAATCCTCCTGCATCTTCTTGAATTTAATTATATAATTTTGCTAATAGAAGCTTGCTGCTTGGAGCCAGCCAGAGAAAACAGCAGCTAATGTGCAGCCACACAGATACTGAGCAGAGCCCATCGTTGTCTTCAGGGAAACTCAGTTTAAGGAAATAAAAGATTAATAGAGCTTTTCATTTTCCAGTGATAACATTAATCTCAGGATGTGGCTGAAGAAGATACCAAATAACAATATCAAGTGGGGTGGGGGGGAGGGAAGGAGAGATAATCTCAATCATTTGAGGCTGTTTACAACTCTATCCAGAATGCCAAAATAGCCACAGTATAATGATTTCCAATGCTTCCAAGCTAAATCTTCTAGAAGCTGAGCAGATGGACTCATAGTGTTTCTTTCCAAAAGTTTTATATCTGTACAATCAAAAATGTTTTCCTTAGCACACACACAAAACTCACATAAACATACACACGCATATTCATGCCCTTTCATATGTGCATATATATATTCAGATGTATACAACAGTTTGTATAAGTAGTGACATGTTTTTTTCTCTTGTCTCATGTTCAGACATTGCTGAACAGGAACAGTTCTTCCCTTCCCTTCCCTTCCCTTCCCTTCCACTCCACTCCACTCCACTCCCCCTCCCTTCCCCTCCCCTCCCCTTCCCCACCCCACCTACCCTACCCTACCAGCAGGGGGCTTGTTCATTGCTCATTGTTACACTGAATAACACTCAAGTTTACTTAATAAAGCAGTGGATCCTATTACACAATTTGCCTTTGCAATTCTGCCTAGCCTGATGGTTTAATGAGTCCTACTTAGAGTCACTCTCCTTTTCTCTCTTCTTCAAGCATGTGCTCATGCTCTTCTCACTGAATTTGATTAATTGTTCACAAGTGATGGTGATTGGGCATTTGAAGGAGCTACATTTTGCAAATTTTTGAAAAAAGGGATTTTATGGATAACCTACACCCAACGTTAAGTGCAGCTTCTTTCCTTATGTTCCCTTGGGCACTAGTTAGAAGAGTGGCTAGGTTCTTTAAGAGAGTTAGGAGTCCTGAGTTCCACAGGTTACAAAGCTTCATTCCTCCAATTATTCACTTGGCTCTTTGCAACCAAAGTTGGTCAAATGTTTCCTACCAAAATCTGCTTCAAATGTCTGCTACTGTTTTAGATCTTTTATAGTCTTGCCAGTTGTTGGGCTAATTGCCTTGCACAAAGCTGATTTATACATGTTTCTTTAAATGTTTGGCTCTCCAGTCAACATATTCATTCTTCTGGGATCTTTTTTTTTCTCTAAATCCAGGAGTTTGTTTCTCTTTTCCCAGGAGATTGGTTTGCTAACTACCTGAAAAAAAAAGTGTGAATGTGGCTTTCTCACTGCCCCATGACATATCAAGCTCTATTATCGTGATGGCGAACCTATGGCACATGTGCCCGGAGTGGCATACAGAGCCATGTCACCTGGCACATGTGGCATCACCCATTCCTCTTCCAGATTTTTGGTGCGCATGCACACATGATGATCAGCTGGCCTTTGTGTGTGTGGCAGTGCTGGAAACCGGAAGAGGTGGTCTTCCGTTCTCCTTCGTGAGCATGTGCACTGACCAGCTGATTGGCATGTGCGAATGCACGGCATAACCAGAAGACTTGCTTGCCAGCATGCATGTGTGCGCTGGAAAACAGAAGTACCTTATCCAGTGCGCGCATGCCCCCTAGGCAGCTCCTCTTCCTGGTTGACTAGAGTGCGTGCGAAGTGCTCCCTTTTTGGCACTTGGTGCCCTGTGCACACACGCTTCCTTCTCAGTACTCCGTGCCGAAAATGTTAACCATCACTGCTCTATTTCATTGATGTTGGCTCTAACTCTTTTGTAGCCTTATTTTAAATGTCACAATCCATGCTCCCAGTTTGCTATAAAACAGCCTGCTGCTTTTATAAGATATTCTAGTATTTACTGTGTAATACTAGAAAGTTTCTCCAAAGAGGAAGAGGTGAGGAAAATCATTCAGGTTGAGAGAAGGATACAGGATGGATAAGTAGGCAATGTCTTTTTCTGAACAGAAGGGGCCAAACAAAAATCATTTCAAGTTTGAATGGCTGGTGTGTTCATCTTGCTGCCAGAGTAGAGCAAAAGGTGGTTAAAAGCTGGGGATACGTTTTATAGGCCTTTTGCATGCTTTGCAAGTTATCCCATACTATCTCTCAAGTCCTGCACTGATTCAGACCGCTCTACCTCAAGGTCCTATTTTAAAGTCTTCCACAAACAAACTTCTATTGCCACCATACACTTACAAGAACACGGAGTTAGGAAATGTTTAAAAGAACAAAGGAAAATGAGACACTTCCTAATCCAGTCCCTATAAAGTCTTTAAATGGACGATTCCCCATTATCCATCCCATCTGCCTGACCACTGTCATCTTTGCCAAGAACATGGCATCTTATGCAGCCTTCGCATCTATAAAAATAATGGGCTTGGAGGTCTTGAGACCCACTGAAGTCCAATTTATTGTGGCAAAAGAGACAGGTGTGCAGAATTCCTAAGGATTTTGCAGCTTGCAACATGAGGCCTTTAATTAAGTAGTGAAGATCAGAGCAGTTTGAAGATCTAAAGATGCCTGGCAACCTTTCATCTCCACTCTAGATATAGAAGATCTTTTCAAATGCTGTTGTATTGATCTGAACTTTGAAAGCGGCCCTTCTTCCCCCAGGTTGAGACTGACAGTTCTAATTTGCAACATAAATCACTCACCAAGACTCCCATTCTAGGTTGTGGACTCCTGGTAATTGATGAAGAAAACATGAAATAGTCCCCAAATGAGTCTTCATTTTACTTTTCATTGAAGGGTAATACTCCCTTGAAAACCTGTCTCTCGTTGCACCAGGCTACTTGCTAGCACTCCATTTGTGACTCTTGAAGTGTGTCCCATGTTTGGAAAACATTATTTCCCCCCCCCCGCAGTGATTTGGTAGGTGCTGAAAGCTAAACTACAATGAAATGGATTAATCTTAATCCATAACAGGAAAAATAGCAAGTGTCAGTTTCTGTAGAGAAGGGGTTGTGTATTTTGTGCTTTGTCTTGACTAATAAAACCAACAAAATGAAAAGCTGGGATATTTGCAGTTGTCAAATATGCCAGAGATGAATGATGTGCATGAAAACCAAATTTATTTTCAGTTGGTTTTATGATGGATTTAGAAAGGAAATAGAGAGAGGTGAGGGTGGGTGGGTGGGAGGAGAAAAGTACTGTAACATTAATAGAAGCCAGACTGAATGTCATTTTTACTCACACAGATCTGAGTGTGTAAAAAGCACCAATGCCAGATCAATTTTATTCAAGGTGCCCAAGAAAACATGAGAGGATGCCCTCGAAATGACCTAGAAGATCATCTGCCATGTCGTTTATTATGGCAAGAAAGAGCTTGGGATACTTTTCTGAGAACTCTTACAGCTGCAAAACTAATGACCCTATGTGGACATACATACTAATACACTCCAAAATGGGAAGGAGCTGTGCTACTCAATGTGTCCTGGATCAAAAAGTTTATACACGAGGATCTCAGTCATTTTGAGTGAGTGGGCTCATTTAGAGGATTGGGATAGTTTCCCTACCACTTATCACAACATGGTTATCGTGGCATATGGCCATTTACTAAATAGCTAATGGCACAAATCACCCATTCCATAGAATAGCAAATGAATATTAATGGAAGTAAAGTTTTTCAAGAGCAGAGTATAAAAGTCACATTAAAGTCTTATCATCTAATAATATCTCTACTTCTTTAAACTCATAGTGGTTTTTTAAAATTTAAAATCACTTCCCCCAACACTTTTAACTTTCTTGTCTTATACCCCTTGCTGGATAAGATTTACTTACAATATTTATTCATCTGATTTCTTCCCCCTCAATAAAAATTCACTCACTGCTTTTTTTCCTCCTTTTGTTCTTGTTCTGCTCCAATTGCTTTTTACATTGCTTCCTAGCACTAGTCTCTTCTCGTCTACAGCTAGACTACTACAGTGGTCTCTATGCTGGGCTGCATTTGGAAATAATCTAGAAGCTAGAGTTCTGAAAGGTCAACCTTCAGAATAACGTTGGCAGAAGAACACTTATTCTGAAGTTGCTGCACTGGTTGCTAATAGCTTACAAACCCATGCTGGTTAACATCTTAAAAACCCTTCTTTTTAGCACTGACCTATATCAGATAGTGCCTTCATTCGCTAAAATTGAATCTGCCCATCCTGATTGGTCATCTACAGACAGCCTGTTGTGGGTCCTCTTGTAGGGAAATTTGGTGTGACCCCTATTTTATGGCGTGCTCTCCTCCTAGAGGTAGAAATGGTGCTATTTACAGCTATTCCAATACCAACCCAAAAGAATGACTGTTGCAGCAAGTGTTTGGCCCATGGGTTAGTTGAATGGCACTTTTTGATGCCTTAGGATTTTAGAGATCTGCCTGACCATGTTGCTAGTTTATATTCCTGACCTCATAAGAATAATAAGAAACCAAGTTGGCAGTTGGTGTGGGGTGGGGTGGGGTGAATGGCAGATCACGTAGCATATTAACGATGTCTCATGGGCCCTGAGCCTTGTGTGAATCTTGGCAAATGGAAGCACTGAAAAAGGCTGTCATTTCTCTGATCAATGCATCAGAGGCAGGCATTTGATAAGTGCACTTTTGTGCATCAAAATGTTGTGGTAGAGAGAAAAAGAGGAGAGGTGTGCAAAGCATTTAAAGGGCAAATTTCCATCATTACTGGCAGTAGAATGGCTGTGCATGTCAATGCAATATAGAGGCAGCCTGAGAAAGCCTTTGAAGCGGGCTTCATCACAAAAAGCTCTCTTAAGAATGTTTCCTATGTCTCCAAAATGCAGAGGCAAGTTGACATTTCAGCCTTGCATTGCTGAGAAGTAGCATTTTTTTCCCTACTGTGTTGGGTAATTGAGATTATAATCCTAGTCACATGGATTGGGACATATGAACCATCAAACTCATTAGTGAATGAGTTTGTTGGACTGAATGTTGGAAAAATAGGCACAGAGCTGCAAACGCCAAGCTACCATTTTAAATCCAGCTTTTAAAATGTAAAGGTTTTCAGTTTTAAATGCAATTTTAAACTGTAGCTGTGAGATGTAGCAGCCATGCCATTATTTGCAGCTTTGGAATTTTTGAGCCAGATTTTGGAGTCAGGCTTCAACGATTTAAAATGGTGGTGAGCCTGATTCTTGCAAGCAACCAGTGGCTTTAATAATGCTTTAAATGCCACAAGCTAGCAAAAAAACCCAAACCCAAATCTATCTCATAGGTTATATGTAAAGAACCTGTTTTTGACTAGACCCATGATGGCGAACCTATGGCACGCGTGCCAGAGGTGGCACGCAGCGCCCTCACTGATGGCATGCGAGCTGTTGCCCCAGTTCAGCTCCACTGCGCATGTGAGCAAGCCTCCCGCCAGCCAGCTGGTCTTTGGGTCTCTGCCATGCATGCACGTGTGTGTGTGTGGGTTTCATGCAGGGGGGCGCGCGTGCATGCACAGGGTGTGTGTGGGGCGGGCACGCATTTCAGTTTTAGAGTTTGGGCGTGTGCTTTGGGCACTCAGTCTGGAAAAGGTTAGCCATCACTGAATTAGACTCTCCCATAATCCACATGGAGCCTGCCTTAAAGAACAATCTCCTCCAGAGATATATACAGCCCCAAGCCTACTGAACTTCAGGAAAAGAATGAAGACCTAGCTTTTCTTCCATGTGCTGAGCCAGGATATTAATGGAGCTGGTGTGGGTTGCTTGATGTGAGTTTTATTAGGGTCTCAGTGTAGTCTTTTTTGCTTTAATGGTTTTTTGATTATTGTATTGTGTTTTTCTTTTTCTTTCAATAGATGAGAGCTGTATAAATTTGAGAATAAATAAGTAAGCAAGCAAGCTTCATTTTGACTTAACAGATCCTATGAAGCCGATCGTGTGGCTTGAAAGCTTTAGCTTATTACTTATCTGTATTATATCAACTGAGAAACAAACTTTACCGACTTTAAACAAACCAATGTATGAATCCCATCTGTAAATATTCATGCCTAAACTGTTTCCTGTAGAACAGCTTTGCTGGTCAGATCAAAGGGCTCTCCAGTGTATCATAGCCAATCAACTTTTGAGGGAAATTCCTGAGCAGGATATAAGGACCACATATTGTCTTGTTTTCCCCCAGGGAATGGATATCGAAGGCATCTCTTAACCTGGAGGTAGCACAATAGCACATACAAGCTAGGCACGACTAGCTGGGGAGGGACTTATCTTCCATTACTATTCTGGGTGATTTCCATTTGAAGTTTCACCCAGCACATTGTTAATCAGTTCTTATATCCAAATCAGAGCAGGCATACTTGCTTAGTATGGCAGCAAAAATATAGACATTTTGCTTCTCATCCAAGAAACTTTTTCACCTCTTGAGCTAAGAAGCTTCTTGGATGAGAAGCGAAACATCTTTAAAGAAAAACCAGAAAGTCCAGTTGCCTCTTGAAAAAGTACCTTTGGGACAACCATGTCCTGGATGACTGAGAATCTCCATAGATGTTTAGCAAAAATATAGTTTTGTGTTTATTTATTAAACATCAGAACATATCAAAAACAGCTGGTAAAAACAAAAGACCAGGCAAAAGCAGGTATTATCAACAAGTAAGGATTTTGTCATCCATCCAAAGGGCATTTTCAAAAACGTTTCTTTCAAAGTCAGCCTTTTCATACCAGTTCTCAAGCAGGCATCTGTCCTAAATTCGCCCTCAGGTCTTGTATGTTTATTCTGAGGGGTGAATGTGAAATATACCCAATGGAGACTTTAAAGTAGGAAAAATACTGTGGTGGGATTGTTCCTAAAATAGAGTAACTTAAACGTATTTCTCTAATAGAAACTAATAGAAAGAGTTGATAAAGGGGCCTGAGTGGCGCAGTAGACTGAGGCACTGATTAACATTCAACTGCCTACAATTACTGCAAGTTCAAATCCCACCAGGCTCAAGGTTGACTCAGCCTTCCATCCTTTCTAAGGTAGGTGAAATGAGGACCCAGATTGTGGGGACAATAAGCTGACTTTGTATAAATATACAAAAGTATGAAGGCTATTGCTTAACGCCTTGTAAGCCGCCCTGAGTCTCCGGAGAAGGGCGGCATATAAATCAAATTTAAAAAAATAAATAAAAAAAATTCAGTATCTGTGAATCCTTAAAAAAAAAAAGGTATTGCTGCAATATCTCCTTTTACATTCTCTTCTGGATCCCACCCTGAACAACTGGAATTTGCATTGCTTACTAGAGCAGCTATGAGCTACCATATCACTATGTATCTATGGAGATTCTCAGTCATCCAGTTCATTATTGACCCAAAGGTGCTTTTTCAAGAGGCAACTGGGCTTTCTGGTTTTTCTTTGAAGACGTTTCTCTTCTCATCCGAGAAGCTTCTTCAAATTCTTCAGAGCTGAAGAAGCTTCTTGGAGAAGAAGCAAAATGTCTTCAAGGAAAAACCAGAAAATCCAGTTGCTTCTTGAAAAAGCAACTTTGGGACATACCACTATGTACAATTTTGAACCTTATAGAACCTTGTACGAAAATCTCCAATCTTTTTTGATTGTACACCCTTTAGCAGTAAAAAAAAAAAGAGAGCATGCAGCCTAATATGTTTGTTTGTTTATAAATTATATACAGTTGCTAATATACTAATATATTAAGTACCTTATAAAATAATATATAATATATTGTATTAAATATTGACTTTAAAGGATTACCGACCTGGGGAGAAACACAAAGGTGAAACTAGGAGTTCAGTAATACTAGATTATTTACACCAAAAACACATGTACTCTCATTTGAATCAGCTTCTGGAGATATCTATAGCTCCTTAATAAAGTTTTGATTACCTTTATGTTGTAAAAAGTGTCATCTACTCATTTCTTCAACTCAAGTAGCATTTACGATGACGGTTTTTCCCTGGCTAGCTGGTAATTAAAAATATGGAAAAACCACTTGCTTGTTTTATGTGTTAACCCATAAATGTTTTCCCAACCAGTTTAGTCATGTTCACCGGAGTGATCTGAATTGTAGTCCAGCACATATAGCACATGCAGATTAGGCAAGACTGCACTGTGCCATCAATTTCCAGTTTTGATATGGAAATTCTAACAAAATGCACCAAGTGCCATTGCTTTTTCTAATGAAAGACAGGTTTCAACATGATATATTTTGACCTTGGTACATTTCCAAAATGTGCCATCTGCATCACTTTGAGGAAATAACCTACCCACATGTACAGAATTTGTGATATTTTGAAAAGATCACACTCATGGAAACTGTAATTTATATGTAATTTAAACCCACTGCATTCTCTCAGAGAGCAGATATTACAAAGACAAGTCTCTGTTTCTTAAGATAGATCAGCGATGTTTAACTCGCTGTGTTAAAAAGCTTCATGACCCCGATCCTAGTTGTTTGAGGCTCTTTAACCAAGCTTTATGACGATTGTGTCATCTGGATCTGACTCAGTTGCATTTTGGTTGCTAGAAGTCAGGACCGGTAACCTATGAAAGTCTTCAGTTTTCATTTAGGGATTTAATTTCTGCTGGCTTCAAAACACTGAGAACAGGCAAGGAACAACACGAATCAGTCAGCTCTCCATTCAGTAAATCAAGAATTTTTTAAAATGTTTTTAAAAAAAAAAAAAAAAGGGGGGGGGGTAAACCCTTAAGCTGCCAGAATACCTAAACTCACCAAAATCCTCTTGACATCACACAAAAGGAAAATACAATTGATCATTACAACTTTCCCAATCCATATTTTCAGTATGCATTTCTTTAACAGTTATTTGGGAGATGGAGTGGTGTGTGTGGAATCACCATGCAGTTAGGACAACCTTGTTGTTTCTTTTAAAAAGCCTCTAGTAGCTGTGATGCCAGAAGTATAGCATCATAGGATTGTTGCAACCAGATATGATTCACAATAACTTTAACCTTGGTTGTACTTGTAACGAAGATCCTGGGGACAGGAGAAGAAATATCTGGTTTGAGCCCTCAGAATGGGATGCATGGTGAAGCAGATTTTTGAGTATTGCTTATATAAGCCTTCAAGGCAGGCCCTTTTTAAAAAAAGGCACTGAGAAGCGAGTTATAAAGGCTAAGATTGCATTAACTGATAAAGTTGCCTTATTTATCCACTAGTTTGCTTGCACTGGATACTAGAGCTTGTAAGGGGCAATGAATTCAGAGCAAAGCCCAAAGTCCCAACATTGCAGAAAATATTCAACTTGGCTCTGATTTCAGATAAATGGAGAAAAATGCTAATTCAGCTCTTGAAATAAGCCGATGTACTGGAAAGAAGCAGACTCTGGTAGAGTACGAAGTGTTATAAAATACAAATAATGCATTAGAGAAAACAGATATTTGCAAGGTACAGCAGTATATGTACTATGTAAACTTAAGTACAAAGTGTGAGGGCAGAGGGGCCAATAGAATGGTGGTGAATACAGCTCTTGTGTACCAACAGTTTAAGTTTATCTTTTCTAGGATAGCCATATGAAAGAAGATGGAAGCTATAGCACAGAGGCAGATTATTTGTAAGATTGGCTTTATCAGAATGGAAGCAATCTCGGGCTTTTTGTCACTTCTATTTTTTCGAAGTTCCTTTTCAGATTCTTCAGACAAGTGAAATCTCCAGATTCTGCCTATGACCACATTTTCAAGGGCTTTCAATCCCTACAGCAGTGTCAAACAGTTGCTGGTAAAAAGATTTCTCCCTGGAGAGCATCTTAACTAATGGAAATGGATCACTCTGCATGAGCTGGCAAAGGTTTTATGTCTGCTGTGGCAGCAGATGCATGTCTGACCCATTTCTTAAAGTACCTAGTGAAGGAACATCTCCACATTATGGCATGGAAGAGGTTAGAGTATGACCGTGTATTTTGCAGGTCATGATGAGACATATTTAGACCTTGAGAATAAGCACTAGGCCAGTGTCCCCCCCCCCCTATATCCTCCCCCTCTATATAAACCATATATAGGTTTAATTGTACAATTCAAGTGTCAGACTTGCCCCAGTCTACTCTTTCAGGAAATGAAGACTCATGACTTCATTTAGTTAAAGCAAACGAACTTTTACTGAAAGAAACTGTTTGTAGTAGAACCAGGCGGAATCTGGTATTCCCTTGCAAAAATACAAAGCTATTCTTTTCACTTTTCACTCCCTCCCCCCATGACCAGTCCCCTGGCCAGCCAATGTGATGCTGGTAAGATGTTTTGAGAAATTCTGAGGTGTCAAAGTGGTAACATAAGATTCTCAAGGCAAACAGCCTTGAAGATCTTGGTACAAGCTGGTTTCGGGATCTGGTCTTCCCTTGTCACTCCCCTACTCCCTAGTTCCCACATTTGAAGTTACAGTAATAGCACCCAATAAACTTGCCTGCCCCCTTCTGCTGTAATGGCAGGGCACTAGCAAGGTGCCAAGCCGGTGATGGTGGACCTGACATCAAGTGTAGTTAAAACAGATATAAACTCTCCCCCTTATCTTTAAAAATGTAAAGTATCTAAAGTACCACAACAAGTTTAGTTTATATGGTACATATATTGCTGTACCTTTCAAATACCCGTTTTCTCAAATGCCTTATTTCTATTTTATAATACAATAAAACAAACAGAAAAAAAGTATAGCATAAACCAATTAACACAGAGAAAAGCATTATTTTAATATTCTACCATCCATATTAAATTCACAGAAAATGTTTAATAGTTAAGGGGGGGGGGAAAGGCTGTGGATATTTCTTGCCTATACCCTGCAGTGGCACCCTCTACTTAAAGCTGTTTCAGCTTTTACTTCATTTATGTGTTCACAAATGTGTGCTTTCCCTAACTGATTTCAGTCTCTTCTGACATGCTTTCAAATGGCTGGGCATATACACTGTATATCTGGTTTTCTTGGAAATACAGAAAATGTTCATATTAGTATGTAAGCTATCAGCATTTTTATGAGTTCTAAAGGTAAAACACAACAAAATATATATTTGACAAATCAGGATAGAAATTAAACAACATGCTACTTTTTCAACTTATTGATAATTGCCTACAATAATAAAATAATACTTCAGTGTAACGATAATCATACTCTACAGTATTATTACTGTACAGAATATCCAGATTGGGGTGAGTAGAAATATCTTTTAATTAGGTAGGCAGGTAGTATAGGTGGGTCAGTGATTGGAGGGATATAGTATAGTGATGTTTATTCAGTCAATGACCAGCCAGTACATAGAATTAATTGGTTATCCCTTCTTTCTATCAACATGTGATGGACATCTGGCAGAAGTTATATATTATCACAGTTGAACCAATTCTGTTCAGAACTACAAAATAAACATTCCATTAGAAGTAATAACATGTTTTACATTCCACTGGGTTCGGTTCCCTCAAACCACACAGTTCTTCATCTCACTGATTCTTTTTATCTTGGTGTGCAATAGCAGTAGGAAGAGGTGGCTTTCCCCCTCATTTTAGAATACAATTTTATATCAGTGGGAGAGAGGACTTAACAGTGGGTTAAATGTTGCAAGCTAAACCAGCTGTATATTCCCTTTGCTCCCTATTTTTTACTATGAAATTATGATCTTCTAACAGTTACATTGATTGAAGTTACCATGGTGTAATGCAATCATTGTACTAGCATAATTCCTGTGCAGTGAAATTATAGAACATCAACATATGAGATTGGCAGATTCTCCAATCTTCATTTAGCAGATGTAAAATTTATTTATTTGCTTTATAAAATCCCTAGACTGCTTCAATCTAACAAAGTCTAAGTGGCACGCACAAGGACAACTATATAAAAATAAACACATGATCATAATACAATAATAAAACAGTTGTCCTTTATTGCAGCAGCAAATCATTTCTCTATCCTTTATACTTCTTCAGTCACTGAAGGTCTTCCAAAATTCGCCAGCTTTTAGAAGGCTGTGAGAGAGGGAGCTAGCCTTGCCTCAAAAGGACTTTATTCTAAAGAAGGGGAAGTCTGGTAGAAAGTTCACTTTTGTGCTCTTCGAGCACACCTTGAACTAGGTGGGAATCCTCAGCATGCATTTTCTGATTGCTCAGGTTGGGTGGACATAGGAAAAGACAGTCATATTCCTCATAATAACTAACACCTTAAATTACATTCAGAAACCACTAGTAGTCAAAGCAGCTTCCACAGTCATGATATTAAGTGCCAGTCATGAGATTGTACCAAAAGCATACAGGCTGCCACACATTGTATCCAGGCTGCTAGGGGTTCGCAGGAGTTCAGGAGAACCTCTAGCTAAGATTCTGTGCAGTTTGGAGAACCCCAAAATCCCACTCCTGGCTGGCCTCGCCCACCCCACTGCACCCCGCCCTTCCCAGGATTCCCCACGTGGCCCATTTTGGATGCAGGTAAAACAGGAAGGGCATGGAGGCTTGGGAAGGGCAAAAAACAGGGCTACCGGAAGTTTGGGAAGGCTGGAAACAGGCCCATTTCTGGCCTCCAGAGGGCCTCCGGAGTCTGGGGAGACTGTTTTCGTCCTCCTGGAGGCTTGAGGAAAGCCTTTGGAGTCTGGGGAGGGCAAAAATGCCCCCCTGCCGTGGTGCAGGATGCCGAGTAGGCCATGCCCACCATGGCCACGCCCACCCAGCAACCGGGCAGTGAACCCCTTGCTAAAAATTTTTGAAGCCCACCCCTGATTGTATCAGTTGATATTTCTGAATAGTCTTACATTAATGTGAGTGTGTGGTAACAAAGGCATCGAGGAAGAGGAGTTGAAATAGTGCCTGTTTTAAGATTTGTGGACCTCTCCCTCCTGCAAAGAGGTATTGACAAAAAGAACTTGGAGCCAACTCCCTGCTCTTTCACTGGCTGTTATGGCCCTACAGCATTACAGCAGGGACAGGAATCAAGATCACAACTGTCAGTGCTAAAACCACAAAAAAACAGCCCATTTCCTCAATATCTAAAGGTTCAAAAATCACCCAGCTGACCTGAATACAGAGTATTCTCCCCTTGTCAGTGATCTGCAACAATTTTTATCATGGATGAAGTTAGATTTCTTGCAGCCAGATCTGGTATTCCGAAGCATCAACCTGACCCAAAGTGATCTGGAAGACCAGCTTGTAAAGGGAAATTGGGGAATCAGAAGCAGGAATTGGCAATGAGTTTATCTTCGAGCTCCTCATCTTACTGCCATAGTTTTCATCATTCTTATCTTCCCCTTCATCTCTGTCTCCCTATTAATGTTCAGAATGATTCACATCCTGCCACTTGGACATTCCTCTCTTTTCAGTTAAGAAAATAGCCTCCTTAACCATATAAATAGAAAGCCTTAATCAAAGGTCTGGGAAAGTGTCCATCTTAACTAGCTGAGCAACAAATTGGGTTTTAAAAGTGAATTTTATTTCATTGCTGGGATTTCTTTAACTTCGTCCTATTTTATCCCATATACATCCTATAAATAGAAACCCAGGAAGAAGCACCCCTTTAACCAGTGGTGAAATCCAATTTTTTTTATTACTGGTTCTGTGGGTGTGCCTTGGTGGACGTGGTGTGGCTTGGTGGGCATGGCTTGGTAGGTGTGGCAGGGGAAGGATACTGCAAAATCTCCATTCCCTCCCCACTCCTGGGAGAAGGATATTGCAAAATCTCCATTCTCACCCCAGCTCCATTCCCTCTGAGGCCAGCCAGAGGTGGTATTTACCGGTTCTCCAAACTACTCAAAATTTCTGCTACCGGTTCTCCAGAACCTGTCAGAACCTGCTGGATTTTACCCCTGCCTTTAACCATCATCCAAGCTACCACTGGGTAGCCAGGCTTCTCCAATCAATCTGAATGTACTCTATTTTCTGCCGCTTAGCATTTATGTTGAACAAGCATTCATGAACTGCTATCCCTTCAGGCCATCTTGCTTGGCTCTTACCAAACTGGAGCAGGAAGCAGCTCCTTTTTCTGATCTTTCCCTCTGAGGAAAGGTCCTCAGCTCTTCTCAGCTCCTTACTTTTATTCAGGGAGCAAGAGGGTTTGCTTCTTAATATTTCCTCCCAGAAGCTATTCAGAATTGGAATGTCTCATTAATCTTGCTCAGCATTGCTAAGATGGGGGTGGGAGTGGAGGGTGAGATAAGAAGAGAAACACTTTCCAAGTTTCCTCAGATCTATATCATCAGCAGTTGCACTGGAGGCCTGGGAGTGCGTGCCATTTTCTCTCACCCTGAAAGATATTTGGACAGTTTGTTTTTCTCTTAAGTCAATAAATATTTCATTGAAATGAGCTAGAATAATTTTTCCATATGTTCTAATTAGAAATGTTCTGCTTAATTGATCCACATGTGCCTGAATCTAATAGGCAGACTGGTGTTAGATTCAGATCTGAGACCCCAATTTAAAGCAAAATAAAGTGAACAGACTGATAACAAATGCATGGTGAATGCTGCTTTACATTTATCTAAAACTTTATTCAGAATATCACTAGATGGTAGCAAAGAAATACAGAAAAGTCTCTTTGCTAACACTTAATGGTCCTTTGGTTTTTTTATAGTCCAGATCTAGTAACCCAATCTAATCTTTCTTTTCCAGAATTTGAGGAGTTAAGGCACAATTCTCAAATTCAATGGCACAATAAATAATAATAGTAATAATAAAAAGCAGAAGCCATTTCAAATAGTTTAATGTGGGGTGGAAAGCAGTGTTCTATTTACCTTTACTACCGGTTCGCAGTGGGGCCGTGTGCGCAGAAGCATTTTGATGATGTTGGGGTTGGTGGGCGGAGCCTCCCGCCAGTTTTACTACCGGTTCTATAGAACCAGTGCAAACCGGGGGCAACCCACCACTGGTGGAAAGACATCTAATTTCACGGTGGCATTACAGATAGACCTTGCTTAACAAACGCCCTGTTTAGCAGTTGTTCAAAATTACAATGGTGCTGAAAAAGTAACTTTATATCTGTTCCTCATATTTATGAGCATCACAGTGTCCCCATGGTTATGGAATAAACATTTAGGCACTTCGCAATTGGCAGATGTTTGTGACCGTCGCACTGCCTCGCAGTCACATGATCTTCAATTGTGTGCATCAAAACTAATTTCTGACTAACAATTATGTGGTAGCTGGCAGTAAAATCATAAATCAAAGTCACATGGTGTCTTGTTTAGTGACACACTGAATTTCACTTAATGACAGGAGAAGTGCGGTATAAGGTTTCGCTTAGCAACCATGTCACTTGCCAATCCCAATTGTAGTTGCAAGAGTTACTTCAAGAAATTAAATCTTGAAATAATTCACAGTGAATACTAATTAGTGATGCTTTTGTTAACCCTGTATGGTATTCCAAAACGTGAGACACATATTTAGGAAGGATACAGTTGACACCTACCCTATGAGATGGTGTCTGGCTGTGCTTTCATGACAATGGATAACTTAATTATGGCTTAGTTAATTATTATAATCTGGCTTTATCCAAAATAGGCTAAATGTAATTGGTTAGTTTGGAGTTCAATGTGTTATGTGAACATAGAGAAAATTAACATTCTGCCTCAGATGCTGGGTTGCATAACTTGTCTTTAACCAAGGTTAATGTTTTCAATAATCATATAGTAATGAGTGCTGTTGAATTTAGTATTTTTATTAGCAGACCCTTGGAAATGTGGACACAAAGACAGGAGGTAAACACACGAAAGACAGGAATGTAATAGAATTATGCCATGAATTATTCTGGAAACAAAATTGTATAGATCTTTCCCATGGAACTTTGCAGTTAGAAAAATGCATTCAAAAAGATCTAGTGGCAGTTACCATTCCCTAATCAAAATTAGCAAACAAAAACAAAAACATAAAACAACCACCTCTTTGGCAAAAAAAATATGTTATTGAAAAGTTAATGCAAATAATGCTGGGTATAGTTAAAAGAGCTTACACAGATGGAATTTACATCAAGAAATTGTATGTATCAGAGAACAAAAGCTGAGTGATTTTTAATGTGTTTTTGGACAATTCCCATTAACAGCTATGTAAATTAGAGGATGGTGCCTAAAAACATCTGCATATTAGGTTTGTAAAACAGTTGCACATTTTTCTGTAATTAAAAGAAAGTAGAAAAAAGTGCTAGACTGGAATATTACCCTATTAAAGATGACAACATTTTTACTGATTTTCACATAGTGGGCTGTGCTAGAAATATAAGGGTGCCATGAGGTAAGTTGGCAAACAGTTAAATAATGATTTTCCTGAATTAAAATTGCTCAATCTGCTGGTTGTAACCTATAAATCCCTTTAAGGGTTGCATTTGGGAATTTATAGAACTGCCTCTTAAACTACGGTATATAGTGCATTTGTCATGAATTGAGATGGTGGGGTCCCCTCCTAGGTAAAATCAGAGGAGGACAGGGACCAAGAGCTTGGTATTTTTAAACATGTAACAGCATAATAGAGCTGGAAAGGACCTTGGAAGTCTTCTGGTCCAACCCCCTGCCTAAGCAGGAGACCCTGTACCATTTCAGACAAGTTGTTGTCCGATTTCTTCTTAAAAACTTCCAGTGTTGGAGCACCACAACTTCTGAAGGCAAGTTGTTCCACTGATTTAATTGTTCTGCCTGAAAATTCTCCATATTTCTAGCTTGGTTCTCTCCTTGATTAGTTTACATCAATTTCTTCTTGTCCTGTTTTCAGGTACTTTGGAAAATAGATTGACACTCTCTTCTTTGTGGCAGCCCCTTAGATATTGGAACACTGCTATCATGTCACCCCTAGTCCTTTTTTTAGTTAAACCAGATATATACAATTCCTGCCATCATTTTTCATATTTTTAGCCTCTTTTAAGGTAACCCCTGAGTAGCAAGGGTGTGCACATGAAAGTGGTTGAGAGTAGTTATGAATAAGCACAGTCACCACACAGATACACTGCGTCGTATTTACAGTTTACATTCAGGAAAAATAAAGCACAGTCCAATAAACAAAGTCTTTATACCAGTCGTAGTAATCATACACAGTAAATAGTTCTTCTGGAGTTGCAAACAGTAATAAAGTAAGTCAGACAGAGATATCAGAGAGCAAGAACAACAAAGAGAACAAGCCATGATTCTAGTTCCCTCTTAAGGAGATTGGCAACAAAGCTAACCAATCAGGACACAGTATGATACAATGCAGCAGTCTTAAAGCTATACAATACAATACAATACAATACAATACAATACAATACAATACAATGCAAACATACATTGACGGTTTATATATTGCCAACCCAACAAGTTAGGTAATAGTCTTATTCCTAACAGCCTCCATTCCCCTGATAATCTTTGTTGCTCTTTTTTGTACTCTGTCTAGAGTCTCAACATCTTTTTTATATCATGGTGACCAAAACTAGATGTAGTATTCCAAGGCATTATAAAGTGGTATTAACACTTCACGTGATCTTGATTATCTCCCTCTGTTAATACATTAGGACTGTGCTGGCTTTTTTGGCAGCTGCAGCAACTGTTGACTCAAGTGATTGTCCACTAGGATTCCAAGCTCCCTCTCACAGTTACTACTCTTGAGCCAGGTACCACCTATTTTATACCAGTGCATTTGGTTTTTCTTGTCTAAATATAGAAGCTTACTTTGTAGAACCTTATTTTTCTCACCTTTCTCTAGAACCTTACTTTCTGATTCAAAGTTGATAATAGCCAGGTATCTTAGCTGTAATAAGTTGTTTTGCATGTTGTTTTAATAAGCTCCCATCCAGAACCTTGTAGATCCTGCTCTTGGATTCCTCATACAAGATGCCTTGCTCATTTGAAGATCTATGTGTAAAATGTCCATGAAGATGGATTAAGACAAGGCTAGAAGTGAATGGACAGAACAAGTGATGTCACTCTGCGAATTGTGCTTTGATTCTTCCCTTTATTTCCACTGACTCAATGCAGAATGATGATATAAATTGATGTAAATGTTTTTGTATTAGACAGACAGTTTCAACTGTCAAGAGAGTAACTCCAAAAATGAGTATGATCTTAACAAATTGGTTGTATACCTACAAATAATTGTTTAATACATTACTTCACATACCTACTAAAATTTGGAATTCTAGCTGATTTCCTCTAGTGCAATATTTCTCTGATATCTCTCAAACGGTACATTCTTTCTTGTTAATATCACATTTTATGGCAATCTCCAATGGCTTGCCAGAATCTTCCTCTTTGCTCATTTATCAGGCCAGGCTGAATTATTCTGACCTTTATGGCTAATCCCAGAAGTCTCCTGTGTTACCTTTAGCTTTCCCAACATTAACTTACTGTTATTGAAAGCATATTTAAATCAGGTGTACAATGCTTAAGATCTTACCAAACAACAAAATAAATACCGTGCCACAAATGCCGTCCTTCTCCCTCTGTTCTGAAACTTCTGAGTATTCTTTCAGGGATAGATTGATATATCAAATGTCCATTATGGATAATTCTTCCAGAAAATGGTGATGGACCCTTTTTATGGTTTAAGCTGCAAGTCTAGCACTGGTAAAATAGTGGAATATATGCTTTTATTTTAGCACTTATATATCAACCCCCATTTTTTGACCTTGGGCTTTTCATTCCACAAGAAAATGTACAGGGAAGAGAGGGGTATTAATTCTTATTTACATGCAGAAAATAATTACCATATCAATGAGATGTAACATTTGTGCTATTGATGTGAAAATCAGAAATACCATATTTTTCAGAGTATAAGATGCACCAGAGTATAAGACACAGCTTAGTTTTTGGGGAGCAACATAGGGGGGAAAAACTACCTACCAGGTATTCATCTGGCTAGCGTCCTTAGTCTGGTCAGCTTTTGCACATTAGTTTGCGCGGGTGTGCACTTTTTATCTCCTGCTTGGGGATAAAAAACAGCTCCTAAAGCACAGCTGAGAGGGAGCAGCAATGAGAAAAGCAGGCAAAACACAGAGATTTCTTCACTCACTAGTGCCTCGTTAGCGCTGAAAAAAAAGCTTCTAAAGCACAGCTGAGAGTCGGAGGGAGCAGGCAAAGTGCACGGAAGATTACTTCGTTCATTAGCGCCTCGTTAGGGATGAAAAAAAAGCTTCGAAAAAGCTACATTCAGAGTATAAGGCGCACCCAAATTTTCAGCCTCTTTTGGGGGGGAGGGAAGTATGTCTTATACTCCAAAAAATACGGTAATGCCTAGTTCTGTAGGAATGGCCACTGGATGTGAAGGAAGGAATTACTCCTTTTATTTTTTCCTGGATTCCAGCCCTCTCTGAAGCTACTGCTTTGGAGTTCTGTTGGCCTTCAGATAACCCTTCCTAGAATGATTTACATATTTCCATGCATTCTCCAGCCTTAGACTTTTAAATGTCTGTATAGAGTAGAATAACAGAGTTGGAAGGGACCTTGGAGGTCTTCTAGTCCAACCTCCTGCTTAGACCGGAAATCCTATAGCATTTCAGACAAATGGTTATCCAATCTCTTCTTTAAAACTTCCAGTGTTGGAGCATTTACAACTTCTGGAGGCAAGTTGTTCCACTGATTAATTGTACTAATTGTCAGGAAATTTCTCCTTAGTTCTAGGTTGCTTCTCTCCTTGATTAGTTTCCATCCATTGCTTCTTGTCCTGCCCTCAGGTGCTTTGGAGAATAGCTTGACTCCCTCTTTTTTGTGACAGCCCCTGAGATATTGGAACACTGCTATGTCACCCCAGTCCTTCTTTTCATAAAACTAGACATACCCAATTCTAGTAACCGTTCTTCATATATTTTATATGAAGTCCCCTAATCATCCAGTCTCCTAATCATCTTTGTTGCTCTTCTCTGAACTCTTTCTAGAGTCTCAACATCTTTTTTATATCATGGCGACCAAAACTGGATGCAGTATTCCAAGTGTGGCCTTACCAAGGCATTAACACTTCATTTGATCTTGATTCTATCCCTCTGTTTATGCAGTCTAGGACTGTGTTGGCTTTTTTGGCAGCTGCTCCACACTGCTGGCTCAAATTTAAATGGTTGTTCACTAGGACTCCAAGATATTTCTAACAGTTACTACTATTGAGTGAGGTACCACATATATTGTACCTGAGCATTTTGGGTTTTTTTTGCCTAAATGTAGACCTTACTTTTTTTACCATTGAATTTCAATGGTCTATGAAAGTTCCTCATTTTATATCTAATTATTTTATATCTAATTATTTTGATGTCAACATTTGAATCTATCCCTATGCTCTCGAGCCTGATTTTCTTTATATCAAAATGATCTAACTCTATTTATTTAGCTGAAAAGGTTGTTACATTCATCTAGAACATGGCATATTAATGTCAATCAGGATGGAGATCAGGAATTGAATTTAAATTCAAGAGTTTCTAGGCTGGAGTGATTTAGGAGAAAACTCTTCCAGTAAGAGTTGCATTTGCTAACTGTCCGGCAGTAGCTGGCAAAAGACTGCAAATTCAAGGAAAATCTTTCAGCAGCATTGCTTTTTTTCCTCTGTCCGTGAGGATTTCATGCCTCCAACAACTGTTGGAGAACTTTTAAGAGGGGTACTGTGGATGGGGCTTATAATCTACGTCTATGGCTATGGAATCCTCCATACTGCCAAAGAATGTGGCAGTACCTGGAGACAGCAGAATAAAACAGAAAGAACTTGAAAGAATAACAAAATACAAGAAGCCCTTTTGCCTTTGAAGGTGAAAAGCTAATGTTGGAAGATAACTAGAAGCACAGTGTATTCTGGCTTGTTCTATTGCCCTTGCTGTCTCCATCTCAACAGCTCATGGATAGCCTGAGCTGTAGAAAGATCTTCTCTAAGTTTGGAATAAAACCCCATCTTTGGTCCAGCGGGATATAATTTCAAAGCAGCAACATTCAAAGGTTTCTCTGATTTAATACTGCTGGTCCACTTTGACCTCCCAAGCTGGCCAGAATCAATTTGTACAAACTTTTGGATGCCTGGGATGAGAGCCTGCTGAGCATATCTGATAATAGCAGAAGATAAGAGTATTTGTACAGGCATAATTGGACTTTAGGGATTCTCTAGTAGAAGATATTTTCAAGCAATTTTTTTCTTCCTCAAAATTCATCCCATTAGGAACATGGGACATTTTCCTGGCCAGTGCTTATAAGTAATTAAAATCCAGTTTGATGTAATGGTGAAGGTACTGGCCTAGAAAGCAGGAGATTCTGGAAGGGTATTAAAACTTAGTTTTGCCAGTTGGTTTGGGGAACCAAGAAAGGGGGGGGGCTCACCATTGGAGGTGGTTGATAGCAAGTCCTCATCCCTGTGCCATCTGTCTCCTTGGTTCTGGCTTTGAAATTTTAATGTGCATTGTTTTAACATTTTACTAGCTTTTCTCTTTATCTTTTCATGATCTGTAATGATCCAGAGCATGCTTATTGGGGAGACGAGCAGCATATAAATTTAATAAATAATAATAGTAATAATAATACCACACTATTGCCTCACTATTGCCCACACTAAAGCTGAAGAAACAGTAGACCACCTGGTTAGCTGCTGCAAGAATGTCACACAGACTAACTACAAACAATGGCACAACAAAGTAGCAACAATGGTGCATTGGAAGACCTGCAAGAAATATTATTTGCCTGCAAGCAAAAACTGATAGGACCATGGCAGATAACACCTGTTAAGTGCTAAGGAAATCAGAAAATCCAGGCAGTTCAAATAGGTATAAAGATTTATTGCAAGCTTAAGCTCTCTACAAGAATCTGAACTACTAACAGTCCAAGCAAATTGACAGTAGATAAGAGTCAATGGAATTCAAGGTGGGCTGAAAGTAGATCTGCATTTGGCTCATCTCCCACACACCCCAAAGTTAACAATTGCTAAGAAAGACATGATGGTCTGGATGGTGAACATGGCAGTACCTGGAAACAGCAGAACAGAAAGAACTGGAAAGGATAACAAAATATAAAGAACTGCAAATAGAAATAGAATGACTGTGGCAAAAGAAAGCAAAGAGACTTCCGGTTGATGTCCTAGCGCTATCGGATGTGAAGAGTGGGGCTCTGTGAAATCACACCCAATCCCTTCGTTGGAGGGCCCCATAAGGGGCTAAAGTCACCTAGTAGGGGTGACGAAGAGTGGAGGGTCTTCATCCTGTAACCCTGCAGGTCACAGAGAGCGGCGGCTCTCCTGCTTGACCCTAATTCCCTCTCAGGCGACAATGAAGAGGCTGTCATGAAGCTGGGGCAGCCAAAAAAACAAAGAATGTGCTGGAGAGTTGTGGATGAATAGTGACTGGAACTGGGTGAGGTGACTTTTTTTTAACCTAAAACCTAAACCAAAGAAAATTATCTCTGGAAAAGAGACTCTTTGAAAAGTGTGTTTAAGCAGTGAACAATTACAGAGTTTGAACAAATTCTGTTTGAACAAATACAAATGGAACCTGTTAGAATTTGTGCAATGTTGAAGTTAAGCTGAAGGCGCCATCTATTGGTGAATGAAATAGACAGTATACTCCTACAACCCTGGGAAAAATACTGATAAGACAGAGGAGAAAGTGGAAATAACACCTGGAGGTATTGCTGTGCTATCTATTGCTCTATATTTATCTGCTCCAAGAGTACTGGAGTTCTAATGGTGAAAATATGGAAGACATCTAATTAAAGTGACTTTCAAACATCAGGAGTTATGATTGAACTTATAGAGTGGATTTAAGGAGTCATTTGGAAATCTTCCTGGATTACCTAAAAAGTGCTAAATTGACTAACTGTGGGCCATAAAGAACTATATTACTGTATTCCCTGAGGAGCAACGTCTGGACTGAGTAAATGGTTTTCAGATCGACTTTCTGAGATCAAAGATAATTGAGACTCTGAGGCAGTGATAGACCACTGACAGACTATTGAGCTATACTGGGACTTATTAAAAGAAGACAAGATATTTCAGCAGGGGAAATAAGTGGGTTTCAAAAAGAAATGGTGTCGATGTTTCAAAGCATTTATGATATCATGACAAGGAATCACAGGGAGATAATGGATTTAATGAATAACATAAATGGGAAGCTAAAAGAATAGAATGGACAAATCAACAAATACAACAAGAAGATAAGAAAGAGAAGGCAATAAAAACTTATGAAGCAATTCAGGGAAAATATATACTAAAAGAAATCCAAGTATCAAAAAATAATACTTGGATAAACAGAAAGATATCTTTGAAAAGAAAATAGAGATTTGGGCAGATCCTCTGGAGGCTTGGCAGCAAAAGATAGTAGAGATGGAAGAAATACTTAAGTTAACCAGGAAAGATGTAGATAGAGGTGAAGACTCAAGGGAGGAATTTGGGAGGCAAGTTAAAAAATGAATAAGAATTGAAATATTAAAATGAGAAAGAGATGATAGATAGAGGAAATGTTATGTAACACAAGATTAGCTTTATTAGGACCTAGAACAAAGGCAGAAACAAGAAATAGGGTGAATATTATTATGCATATTTTTATATAATATAATAAAGGTAAAAGCTAGATATAAAAATTACATGTTGAAAGATGGTGACTATGTATGTTTTAATGATATTGTTATTGTCATTGGAATGGGAGACTAAAATGTTGAACAACTAAATAATGAAGGCCTATATTTTATCACAAATACATATAATAACATTATAATTATATAAGTATGATCTAAATAACAATATTAATACTACAGTATCATTACTACTTGCATTTAAATGAATGATACCCAGATGCCTCACTGTTCATGTATTGATATTGATATATATTCAAATACACACACACACACACACACACACACACACACACAAAAGAAAGCAAAGGTAGTACCAATAATAATAGGCACCTTGGGTACAATTCCCAAACAACTATACCATTACTTGAACACCATTGACATTGACAAAATCACCATCAGTCAATTGTAAAAGGCAGCTTTATTCAGAATGGCTTACATTCTGCGACAATATCTCTGACACCATCAAACATCAACATCTGCCTATCCTGGGTCCTTGAGAAGGACTCTATAGATGTATAAAAATGCCAAATCCTGTCTGAACATCTGGCTGACTGTGCAATGAATCATAGTACCAAATCTCTTAAAGGTATGATGTTGGACTGACAATTTTCTTCTCTATAATGGCTGATATATGGTAACATATTGTGTGTGCTCACACAAATGCATGGATGCATAGGATATATATGTAACATAATTCAACCTTCCTCAACTGGGTACTCTACTCTTCAGACATTTTGATTTCTAATTCCCATCACCTCATGCTGGCAGGGGCATCCAACACAGTTGACTGACAAAGATATAAGCTACAAAAACAGCCAATTAATATCATTTCCAGCAACTGGTCCAGTTTACACTTGCTTAAGTGTAAAAAACAAAAAAAAAGGTTTAAAAAAACATTATTGAAGCAAGGGAAATCAAATGCTGCAACAATTTCAGACTGACAGCAGCAAAGATAACATCCAGCTTAAACAAGCCTTCCAGAGATTTTTTTTCCATTTGATTTTTCCATTGGTTTTTACATAGCTCCATTCCACCTTTTCAGGTAAAAGTATTTCAGGAAAAACAGATTTTAGATACAGGAAGAGACATTCTTTTGAATTCTGCTCCCCCTCCCTGCACTAAAGCCGGAGGATTACTAGGATTACCAAAGCCAGAGGGGTGTCAAGGTGCCCTTTTCTGATTGCCCCTTCATCCTGTTCAGCTTCGCCTTTAGCGCTGTTTTAGTCTCTCCCTTTCTTCCTACAATACTCCGTCCTTTTTCTTATTCTAAAACCCAGAGAATTCAAGACTGCTAGGGTTGATCTGGCAAGTTCAGAGCAGCAGTGCTTTAAGGGGACATTATGAGAAAGAGCAGCAATATTAGGACAACCACATCCTATTGCAGATTGTGGCTACTCTTGCCAACTCTCCATTCCATATGTGACAAGACTCTGGCTTTCATGTGATTGGGCCAATTATTGCCTGGCAGCATTAACACATGAGAGCTGTGTGTACTAATTTGGCACATTAACACTTCACAGATGTAGTGTTACTACAGATGACCCTGTTTTAATGAATGCATCAGCTGGAGTGGGTTTTCTTGTGGTGGTTGTGGTTAAACTAGGCTTGTGTGTGGCAGACAGAGTTCTGCTGCTTGAAAGAAGCTAGTTCTATGGGATGCCTTTATAGTTCTGATCTTGCAGAAGAATAATTTCCAGTTTCTTCCTATTCTCTCCACTAGTTATCAAGATGGAAGCACTGGTTCACATCAATATCAATACACTCATGCATCATTTCTCGGCTTTGCTGCCTGTAATGCACTTTCTCTGTGGGATATATCATTACTAAGACATTCATGAACCTGTGCTTTATAGAGTTTGCTTTTGAAGCCAAGGATTTGATTAGGAGAAGATTCTGAAGCACACTGTGATATTTGCTCCTTAATTGCTGACCTTTGTGCAAGACCACCTTTGCTGAAGAAATGTGCTCCCTGGAAAGCAAGGAGAGATATTTGGAATGGGAAGGCAAAACATGGCTGCAGGATATATGTATTTAAATTTCTTGGATTATATTGATTTAGTTTGCTCTCATTAAAAAAGAAGCTTCTATCCTTACAAAAAACTGCCAGGTTTACCAGCTCCATCCTATTTAATTATAATTAAGCAGAGCTCTGTGCCACCTTCCCGTCACACTCATATTAGCCCAATTTAAGTCTGGGAGTGCTCAGGGACTGGTGGCATGCCAACCAATACAGTGTCATGGCTTAAACTGGCAACTTTATCCCAGAATCATTAGCTCTGACATCTTTGTCAGATGCTAAATAAGTGTCAATTTGTCGCCTGTTCTGGATGCCCTAGATCAGCCACCGAAGGAGGTCCTATCCTGGTGCCAAATGCTAGAGCCAACCAGGCCACATCTGATCTAGAATTTGCAGAAAACTTCTCCACTCATCCGGTCAAACAGTGGAAAAGCACATTAAGTCTGTTCACACAGACTTACACTGAATCAGATTTCATTAACAAGGGCATTTTTGTTCTCCTGTAGTGGAAATCGTTTTCTGAGGCTTTGTGAAAGAGAAGTAGCTCACCCATGATAGAAAACTACAAGCCCAAATTCTCACTTATCACTTCTGATTTTACAGTCTATATAACACAAGCACAAACTAGAACACATGCCGACCCACACACATTGTAGAAGGAGACTAGTCAAACTCACTGTTTGAAATATAATAACCAAATAGACAGCTGAGCGATAGAGACATCCAAAGGAGGACTCAACTGAAACTGGTCAAAAATGCCCCCCTCTCATTTCTCACTGGATGATGTTGGACTGCTCTCCACTGATGGTCTACTTCAGAAACTTTTTGCAAGAAACCAAATCCATCCAAAGGAACTGGAATAGTGTATATTCTATTGTATAATCTATATAATATAACTATTGTATATACTATAAGAGTCAGTTTGGTGTAGTGGTTAAACTAGCAACTGGAAGATTATGAGTTCTAGTCCCTTTTTAGGGGTTGTGTATCATAAATTTTGCAGGCTGACTTTGGTCTACTCACTTTCCCTCAGCCCTATGAAGGAGGCAAAGGGAAACCCATTCTGAAATCTTGCCAAGAAAACTGCAGCGACTTGTCCAGGTGCTCTCTGAGAACTGGATACTATCAAACAGAAAAGTATTGGTATGGTATGGTATGGTATGGTATGGTATGGTATGGTATGGTAATGCAGGAGTCCCCAACCCTCGGTCCATGGATCGGTCCCGGTCTGTAGCATCCCAGCAAACAGTCTGTGCAAACAAGTGAAGCCCTATCCCTGGATGCAGGCAGCATGCAAAACCACGCCCTCTCCAGTCTGCAGAAAAACCTTTCTCCATGGAACCGGTTCCTGATGCCAAAAGGTTGGGGGCCACTGGTGTAATGGCATAGCATAGCATAGCATAGCATAGCATAGCATAGCATAGCATAGCATAGCATAGCA